>JAJOZX010008270.1:100000-187433 GCA_023014485.1 Bathynomus jamesi | reverse complement strand
TCGTCCTGGATGTTCTCACCATCAAGACACTGTGACTAGTGTGACTTTGACGTTTCCAAGGAAGGTCATGGAATGTGATGTCATCTGCAATACAGCTGATCGTCTTGGTTTATCAGACAATCAAGTTACTGCCATGGTTTCTGCCACCTTGAAAGCTGGAGGGGCTGATCTGGATAACTTCGTCATCTCAACCTCAACAACACGTCGCAACAGAATGCTGTCCAGGTATAATATCAGCCAGAGTCACATGTCCAAGTTTTGTGAAAACCCCCCACAGTACGCTGCCTTACACTGGGATGGAAAGTTGCTCAAAGATGTCTTGGGCAGTGAACCTGGAAGTACCTCAGAGACTTTAGCTGTACTAGTGTCTGGTCCACCTTCATACACTGAAGGAAAGTTATTGGGAGTACCTGTCATCGACAATTCTTCTGGCACAGCTCAGGCTGAGGCTTCAATGGATTTACTGGAGACATGGGAACTTACGGATAATGTTACTGCCCTTGTTTTTGACACTACATCCAGTAACAGTGGAGTTCACAGAGGAGCTGCCAAACTGCTAGAGAAAATGCTGAACAAAAAGGTGTTTTATCTGGCCTGTCGACATCACATCCTGGAAATCCTAGTAGGAGCAGTTTGGGAGAAGCTGTTTGGGAAGGTGAAGGGGCCAGATAATCCCTGGTTTGAGCATCTGAAGGATGTTTGGACGGACTTGTCCAAGGAAAACCCAAAGATGCTGGCTATCAACAGCAAATGGCTGAAGGAAAAGAAGAAGAACAGTGAAGAAATACTCCAAGACATTCTAACAGCAGAAAGGCTTCCAAGAGCCGACTACAGGGAAATGGCTGAACTGACAGTCATTGTTCTTGGAGGAACGCCTCCTCGAGGTATTCACTGGAGTCGACCAGGCGCCATTCATCAGGCCAGATGGATGGCCAGAAACCTGTACTCCATGAAAATGCTGATGTTTGCAGATCAACTTGAGTACGACGAAGACACTGTATCAAAGCTGGAAAGACTCAACACCTTCCTTGCGCTGTTCTACACTCCTGTATGGATGATGTCAATGTCTGCTGCAGATGCTCCCGTGAATGATCTAAGTCTAATCCAGGACATGTTGAAGTACAAGAAAACTGACCCAGAGCTTGCTGATGCAGTACTTAATAAGATGGAAAACCACAAATGGTACCTGACGCAGGAAGTCGTGCCATTTGCCCTGTTCAGCAGTAGATTGAGTGACACATTGAAGCACGACATTGCTGCCCAGTTACATGCCACTGAGAAGCCAGACAGCTTCAGAACAGGAAATCCTCTATTCCAGAGAGTCACAGCTAAGACCACCCTGGTTGATCTCATTGGCCCAGAATCACATTTCCTGCTGGACACACTGAACATTGGATCCGAGTGGCTTCTGGAACCTGTCACGTCTTGGCCACAGAATGAGGACTACAGAAAAGCGTTGGACTATGTTAAGAATCTGAAAGCGGTGAATGACATTGCTGAACGTGGTGTCAAGATGATGAGCGACTTTGCAAATGTCATAACAACAGATGCCAAGCAAAGGGACTATCTCCTTCAAGCTGTGGAGTTCAACAGACGCCGCTTTGACAGCTTCAAGAAACAAACTCTCAACAACTGACTGTGTAAATGTCATTATGAAATTAATCATCATGTAATGCTTTCACTTCTTGATCGATTAGACTTGTGACAAAATGTTAATCTCAAATTTGTGTCATGAATAAGGCGCCTTGTCTGCCTTGAGTGTGAGAAAACGAATTTTGTGATATTTCTGAAATCTTTGTATGTACCAATGTGCCATTTCTTGTTCCAAGACTATCATAATTGTATAAGTTAGAAAGAGGATTGAAAACACTTTAATTTGGTGCCGATTTTGTTGCTCTATCTTGTTTAGATAAAAAGTTATAGTGCAAAACATGATTCAAGGGACCCCGGAACTGGTGCTTTTGGCCGATTTCAAGGCAGAAAATTAAAGCTCCATGCGGCAATGCTTCCCAACAACCTAGGTCAAAATGGTTGTGATTTTCGGCCTTTTCAGGTCAAAAAGCATGGGAAAAAGTACAGAAACCTATGAAAATAAGAAAAAGTTGATTTTTGAACAGGGCTACCCCGACTGCCTGACCCCAACGTTAAGCATGAGGCGGATCTGTGTGGTTGGGCAGCAATATCGTGGAATAAGCCAGCTGTATACTGCATGGTAGGGTTAACCAGGTCCATCCCATGGTCCAAACGCTGTTTCCCAATGGCGGCGCCGTCTTCCAGGATGATAATGCACCAATCCACACCGCTGGGGTCGTTAAAAACTGGTTTGAAGAGCATGTTAGTGAAGTAGAATGCTTGGATTGGCCTCCACAATCCCCGGATCTTAACATTATCGAGCATCTGTGATGTCAGTTGGAGCAGCAGGTCAGAAGCCGATTCCCACCGCCGGCGTCTTTGGAGGAACTGGAGCAGGGTTTGCTCGAAGAATGGCTCAGGATTCCTCTAGCCACTGTCCAAAAGCTGTATGAATCAATTCCCCGACGCATTGCAGCTGTTATTGCCGCTAAAGGAGGACCAACTCCATATTAAGAATAAAAACCGCCATTTATCAAGGTGTTCATATTATTTTGTCCAACCCCTGTATATATATATATATATATAATACCTTATGAACCTTATGTTGTTTCGTGTGTGGTCTCTCTTCACACGGAGGTCAAGCTGGTGGCCCCGCCTCTAGGTCTGGCCTGGTGGAGGAGCGAGTTACTTTCTTGCGCTCTCCACCGTACATAGCCAGGCACGCCCGCTCATCTGATACTGTCCTGAGCCAGGCATCCAGTCTTTTCTTGAAGACTTCAACTTTGACCCCCGTTACGTTTCTGAGGTCCTTAGGAAGCTGGTTGAAAAGTCTTGGCCCCCTGACAACCAAGCTATTTTCCTTCAGGGTTGAGGAGGTCCCTTGTCGTGCTTTTAATTTGGGAACACTACACATTCTGCCTTTCCTATTTTCCAGTGTTGTTGAATGGTAATTGGGTTTAGTTTTAGGTTTGGTACCAGTTTTTCGATCATTTTCCATATGTAGATTATGATGTACCTCTCTCTTCTTCTTTCCAGTGAGTACAGATTTAGTTTACGTAGTCTTTCCCAGTAGTTGAGTTCTTTGCAGCCATCAATCTTGGCTGTGAAATGCCTTTGCGTTTCTTCTAGTTTATTAGTTTCTTCCTTTTTATATGGGGACGTCAAAACTGAGCAGTATTCAAGTTTTGGTATAATCAGTGTTTTTAGCAGGGGAATCATTACTGTCCTGTCCCTTCTCTTGAACGTTCTTAGAACCTGTCCGGCGACTCTTTTTGCTTTATTTATCGCTATCTGATTTTGTGTTTCGAATTTCGCATCATCTGTCATTATTATCCCGAGATCAATCGCTTTCATGCTTCTCTGAATTTCCTGTCTATCTGGAGCATAATATGCAGTCTGTTTAAGTTCTTCTTTTCTACCATATCTCAAGAGCTGAAATTTCTCGGCGTTGAATGACATGTTGTTGTCTTCTGACCATTTGTATATTTTGTTCGTGTCCCTCTGCAAGGCCTCCACGTCATGTACATCGCTGATTTTTCTGCTGATCTTTGTATCGTCTGCAAATATAACCTTACCTTACAACCTTACAAAGGTTCCACGTGATGATTTCTCATTTCGCGAAGGTCAAGCGTGTCGCCCCTCCTCTTGAGTTGGCCTGGTGAAGTAGTGAGTTGGATTCTTGCGCTCTCCACCTCACATAGCCAGGTACGCCCGGCTCATCGGGGATTGTTCTGAGCCAGGCGTCAAGTCTTCTTTTGAAGATTTCCACTGCAACTCCCTTCGTGTTTCTTAGGTCTTTGGGCAGCTGATTAAATAGTTTTGGTCCTCTCACTACAAAACTATTTTCTTTCAGGGTTAAGGATGTTCCCTGTCTCGCCTTCAATTTGGGAATACGACACAGTCTACCGTTTCTACCTTCCACCGTTGTTTGGGGAGTTATGGGATTCAGAGTAAGATTAGGGACTAGTTTCTCCATTATTTTCCAAGTGTAAATAATGGTATCTCTCTCTTCTCCTTTCCAGTGAATATAGGTTTAGTTCTCGTAACCTTTCCCAGTAATTTAGTTCTTTGCACCCATTGATCTTGGCTGTGAAACTTCTTTGAATCCCCTCCAGCTGTCTAATGTCTTCTTTTTTGTATGGGGATGTTAGGACCGAGCAGTATTCCAGTTTGGGTATTATCAGGGTTTTCAGTAGGTGGATCATTACATTCCTATCCCTTCGTTTAAAAGTTCTCAATATCAGACCCGTTATTCTCTTTGCTCTGTTTACTGCTATCTTATTTTGTGTTTCAAATTTCGCATCATCTGTCATTACAACCCCTAAATCTTTTGCTCTGGAATTTCTCTGGACTTTCTGTCCATTTGGGGTATAATATTCCATGGACTTTAGGTCTTCTCTTTTTCCGTACCGTAATAGCTGAAATTTCTCGGTGTTAAACTTCATATTGTTGTCTTCCGTCCACTTGTAAATTTTGTTTATGTCGGTTTGTAGAGATCCTATGTCTTCTGGTTTTCGTATTTTTCTACTGATCTTTGTGTCATCTGCAAAGGATGTTACTGTGCTGTCTCTGGTAACGTCCTCATCTATGTCAGTTAGCATGATTATGAAGAGTAGTGGAGCTAATACCGTTCCTTGTGGTACTGAGCTGAGGACCTCTGATTCTGATGAAGATACTCCTTGTACTGTAACGACTTGCCTCCGCTCACTATATATATATATATATTAGGGTGGTCCAAAAGGTTAAAGCATCGACTAAGTTCTCTCCACAAGGTTGGTTTTATACCTCTTGGTGTGGACAGTATTTGTGCAAAGTTTCACGTTATTCGGTTAATATTTAGGGGTCGCCCCACTTGCCCCCTTTTTGAAAATTTGGGAAAATATATAGACAACTGAATAACTAAATTTTTTTTTGGTTCTCAAAGAATATGAAAGAAAACAGTAAGACAATAGGACATGATAATGGGTGTATCTTCATTATTTCTTCTGCATCAGAGTCGCCTTGGATGGTATTGGTATCTGTTTTCGGTGGGCGGCTACGAGTTGTAGGAGGTACTGCTTCTGGTCCTCGTTTCGTGTCAAAGTGTCATTGTAGCGTTGTGCGAGAGCAATACCTCGCTCGGCAGCATCATTGACGACTTTCATCTTTAAGGCGCGATCTCTAAGTTCCCTGTAGTTCTTGTCATTTGGCCATTCCCGTGGATCTTTTTGAAGTAACTGGCGCGCTTCCTCCTTACCTCCAACTTTCAAGGCATCAAAGAGGGTCAATGTCCTTTTCGTGACGAAGGATGCCACATCATTTTCAACACCAGCTTCCGCCCTGTCGATTCGTCGGGGGCAGCCATTCTTTTGGGGATGTTGGAGGTGTTGAACCATTCTCCTTTTGGTATCAGGATCGATCCTATTATCGAAGAAGGCCAGTCCAATCAGATGCTCTGACAAGTACCACAGGTGGCGTCTTAGAGCTGTCTTCGCCGCTTGTGCAGCTCCTCCGTGTGGATATTTTTCCAGAAGATGCAGCATTTTGAGATCATTGAGAGGAGCTTGTGTCCCCATTGGCGCTTCATGCCAGTACTTGACGTAAATCAGACTGACAAATAAAGCCAGCTGAGTCACGTTTCGTTCTTCGCGTGCTGTGAGCTTGAATTGATAGTGAAAGAGGTAGATTTTGAGCGCATAAATCGCCTTCGCCATCCATCTCGCGTGGTGCATGGGACCCGGAGCTCGGATAAAGAGTTGACCACCAGTCTTTTCCCCCAGGAAGAGCAAAGATAGTTCAAGGAACTCCTTGTAGTCGTCACGAGGTTGGCTTGCCTGAAGAGCGTTAGGTAAGTAAGTGAGCATCTCTTTTCTCATCTCTTGGAGTTGAGGGTTCTCGAACAAGCTGTCCGATGCTGAGACAAATGGTTCGTGGGAGAGAGATGGCCATTCCTTTTGAAATCGCTTAAAAAGGCCTGTTTCAGGACGTCCTGTTGAGCCAAATATTGAGGCAAAGACATCAGCAAGTACGACTTCAAGTATATGATGTCGACAACCGATCCAAACTAGCTCGTGACCCAATGCTTCTTCAATCCTGACACAGGCTCCGCGATGTAAACCCGTGTTTGACGCAGTGGTATCGAAGACGAGACCTCTCACATGCTGTTCCACGTTCCATAATTTCATAGTTTGAAGGCATGCCTGGGCCTGTGCTTCTCCAGTTCCTTGTTTCATCTTTGGGACACCAAGCAGCTTCTCCTGTCCATTGAATGCTATAAGGATTGCTATCCGATGCACATTCGTCTTCTTCCCTTCAATGCCGGGGAGAAGCTTTCCGTCCCAATGGAGAAGGACAGGGTCTTCTAGAGAGAATGATTCTAGGTCTTCTCGAGCTGCCTGTTCTCGCCCACTTTCTCTGTAGCGATGAATAGAGCTCCGAGAGCACGTCATCCCAGACAGATCATGCCCCGCGGCCTGTAATACAGCTCCAGTTACGAAAACAGCATTCCGGTCAGAAAGATTGGTGCGATCCATTGCTCCAATGACTTCTGGAGATTGGAAAATGTTCGTAACCTTGTTCTTGGGACGCTTTGGTGCCGGAGCTTCAGACGAAGAAGGAATCGGAACCGATGGTCTATAGTCGTCGTCGTCTTGCGAAAAAAGGGAAGAAGAAGAAGAGGAAAGATCAATTGATGACACTCCTGCTTCTTCCAAATCTTTCTGTGTTGCTTCATGCCTTGCCTTCCTCTTGGCTTTCTTCTCCATTCTGGATCGCTTTCTGTCCTCTTGTGTAGTCGTTTCCTTATCAATGCCAGCCATGCTGCAAGAATTGACGTCCTTGCGCTGCATGGACAGGAAATTTCGGTCCTCAACGTTGACGATTGTGCTCATGGCATCACTGGTTGCGATGTCAAACAGTTCCTGGATGTCCGCTTTGAAGATGTCTTCATTCATTCTATCGCTGGCACGTTGCCTGGTCCTGTGCTTCTTGAGTGTTTTGTAGCGGTCTAAAAGCTTTGAAAGCTTACGGACACAGGAGTCGATCCGTTGAGTTGGGATCCGCGCTCGGGTCCAGACTTCAATCACCCCTGGCATGCCTGGTTCAGACTGTCGGAGGTGGTTTGCTTTTGATTGATGTGGTGGTATTGCCCCAAGAGGAGGGCGTCAAGGCATGTAGGGAGCCTTGACGTGGATAAAGTTCCAGTTGCCATCCCTAGAAGCCAAACTTTTGGAATTGATCGAGTTTGAGCCATCGGACCGACGGAAGAAAAAGTACATTATATAATATATATATTCAGAGTGGGGCGACCTCTAAATATTCACCAATCACGCTGCAATTTTGCACAGACCATGTGGACACTAAATGGACAAAAACCACACTTGTGGAGACTATCTAAGACAATTTTGAAATTTCCCCCTATGGATTTGGACCACCCTAATATATATATATATATATATATTATTATAATATATATATATATATATATATATATATATATATTATATATATATAACCTAACCTTAATCCGTGTGTTCTCCGATTGCGTACATAGCCAGGCACGCCCGGCTCATCTGATACTGTCCTGAGCCAGGCATCCAGTCTTTTCTTGAAGACTTCAACTTTGACCCCCGTTACGTTTCTGAGGTCCTTAGGAAGCTGGTTGAAAAGTCTTGGCCCCCTGACAACCAAGCTATTTTCCTTCAGGGTTGAGGAGGTCCCTTGTCGTGCTTTTAATTTGGGAACACTACACATTCTGCCTTCCTATTTTCCAGTGTTGTTTGAATGGTAATTGGGTTTAGTTTTAGGTTTGGTACCAGTTTTTCGATCATTTTCCATATGTAGATTATGATGTACCTCTCTCTTCTTCTTTCCAGTGAGTACAGATTTAGTTTACGTAGTCTTTCCCAGTAGTTGAGTTCTTTGCAGCCATCAATCTTGGCTGTGAAATGCCTTTGCGTTTCTTCTAGTTTTTAGTTTCTTCCTTTTTATATGGGGACGTCAAAACTGAGCAGTATTCAAGTTTTGGTATAATCAGTGTTTTTAGCAGGGGAATCATTACTGTCCTGTCCCTTCTCTTGAACGTTCTTAGAACCTGTCCGGCGACTCTTTTTGCTTTATTTATCGCTATCTGATTTTGTGTTTCGAATTTCGCATCATCTGTCATTATTATCCCGAGATCAATCGCTTTCATGCTTCTCTGAATTTCCTGTCTATCTGGAGCATAATATGCAGTCTGTTTAAGTTCTTCTTTTCTACCATATCTCAAGAGCTGAAATTTCTCGGCGTTGAATGACATGTTGTTGTCTTCTGACCATTTGTATATTTTGTTCGTGTCCCTCTGCAAGGCCTCCACGTCATGTACATCGCTGATTTTTCTGCTGATCTTTGTATCGTCTGCAAATATATATATATATATATATATAATAAAACCTAACCTTAATCCGTGTGTTCTCCGATTGCGTGTGCTAACCGGGGGGGGGGCTTTGCACCCCCCAGACACCCCCATGATAATATATACGTACTAAACTTACCTTATTGTGGAGGTGGAGGTCACTGTTGGTGAAACATTCAATAACCTATTTGTTCGCTCACTTATGTTTAATAAATATTATTTATGGTCGTTTCTGTACGTTTCATTGCCCAATACAAAAGCTTTTTAACCACTTTAGGAGGAGATTGTAAACACCAATCGACCAGGGAAGTACTCGGGGGGGGGGGGGGGGGGGGGGGGGGGGGGGGGGGTGGGGGGGGGGGGGGGGGGGGGGGGGGGGGGGATTGTACGTTAGGCGGGAAACGGGATGGCTGAAGCTCTCATTTCTCCTGTAACTGTCTTCCTTAGCTGATCTTTTTCCGTGTCTCATCTACCCTGTAAGCAGTCCAGCATCCCTCGCACACACGCTTCTCCCTCATTATCACTACTACACCTACGCATCTTACACACTACACATCCTTTTTCAAAATTAATGAAAAAGGCAGAGTTTTCAACAGCCTTGATTTCGGCTCTCTCCTTTTTCTATGGTGGGCATTTTTGGGGACGTTCGTCCTTGGCCCCTCCTTCCTGCATAAAAAAAAAACTTAGACTTCAAAACAAAGAACAATCCTCACTTCATGTACAAAGCACAGTAGAACCTACCAGTGTAACCATCCGAATAAATTTACCACTTTTCTGAGTTTTCTCAGAATTAAAGCGGTTGTGTATATCTTCTATACTATAAAAGGTAGTCCTGTCCGTCCGTCCGTCCGTCTGTAGACACCGTGTATTTACTATTAAGCGATTCTGAACAGAAATAATGCGCTTTGCTGTTTCAATTTTTACTCTAGCCGCTAGCGCATTAAGATTTTTTGTGCGTTCTTTTCAATTATTCGGTCAGTAAACTATAGAAAAGAATGTAGCAATGAGAATCTTAAGCTTCACATCCGAACCCATTGTATCAAGATTTGTGAAGCTTAAGATTTTCATGGCTGCGTTCTTTGACTGAAAACTATTAACTTCACACTATTGGGAGGGGCCTACGGCCCCCCAATTACTGAAGCTGAAGGCCCTAGCACCATAGGTCTAGCTAAATGGCCTGTAGCGCCCACTTTTGCTAGTATATATGAAAGGGTCGGGACGACTTCCGAGCCCAAAGTACTATTGATTACAAATAAATAAGCTTTTAATCCATAATAGTTAAGTTCGTCAAACATTTAAAATTTCTATACTTTTACATTTTCTTTTATAGTTATATGGGTAACATTTACTGTTCTATATAAAACATTTTGAACATGCGTGGATTAATTATAATTAGATCATGGAGTTTACATCGATTTAAGGTCCTGAAAAGTAAATTACAAATACAAAGACCCCTTAAATTAATAGTAACGAAATTAAAATAATGTAGTTTTAAATACATAGACATCTGGCGATTTGCATGCAGTAGCACAGTACGTGATATATTAATAACACATTACATAAGTATGACCTGCCACTACCTTCACACATTGTTTTGGACTTATTAAGCTTTGCATCAAAGACTGTAATTCACTTTCAATAACGAGTATTATCAACAAGTGTTTGGGATGGCCATGGGCAACCCCTTATCGCCCCCTCTCCAATATTTATATGGAGTTTTTCGAAATTACTTACATTCCGAGAATCCTGGGGGTTGGCATCCCTTGGTTCGGTACGTCGACGATATTTTGTGCATCTGGCCCATGAATCGTGACCTGGATAACTTCCTCCTTCAGTTAAATGATCAAGTCCCCCTCCATTAAGTTTACTTTAGAAGTGGAACAAGACAATTCAATCCCTTTTTGGAGTGCGTGTACATAGGGAAAGCCCAGGTTTTAAGTTTAGTATCTATCGGAAAACACAAACAATTTGTCCTACGTACACTTTTACTCGGGACATGACACCCCACTAAGAAGGCCATTTTTTCATCATGTTTCTCCGCGCCCCTTAGGATCGCCAGTCCGGAATACATCGATGCCGAATTGGAAAAATCAACGGTATTGGAAGTGATCTGTGTTATCCATCTGCGTTTATGGAATCTTGTCTCAACAAGGCAAAACGAACTTTCTATCGTGTCAAAATAACACTCGTACTTTGTCAAAAAATATTTTTAGTACTTCCATTTTTCCCGGCTTTTTAGGCATTGCTAATGTACTTAAACTTTTGGATATTAATGTAGTATTTTCATATAACAATATTGTGAAAAATCATAGTAAAAAATAGCCCTACCAATAATTCAGGCATTATCTATAAAATTGGTATAAACAATGTGATTCCTTTACATAGGTCAACGGGAAAGGATTTGCACACACGTATAAACAGCATCAATATTCCGTTAGAACAGGACAGTTGTCCAGTGCTCTTTTTGTCCATTTGTCAGTTATCCCACTGTATTGATTGGAATAATGCTTCCGTGTTATTTCACTCTAGCAACATTGTTAACAGAATATTCTTGAGTCTGCCATTATCCAACTTTCAAATAACTTCAACATAAGCAAAGGTCTTTTTCAACTCGATCCTGTTGTTTTGAATTCCTTCAAAAAGATTTAGATAAAAAGGGTAGGACGCTAAATCTTTGGTAAACTTGTATGCCACTTTATTAACTTTTAATCTTCATTTTACTTTTATATATATCGAACTTGACTATAAAAGGCAAAGTGTTAAAACCCGGGCAGATTTCCAGTATAAATTTGTATTTTTATAATTCATTTGATCTTGTGCTAAAAATCGATATTTTTCCTTACAAATCTGTATGCCTCTTTGTTAATTTTTACTTCTCCGTTTATTGCATATATATATATATATATATATATATATATAACGTAAAGAACGACGCTTGTATAGGAGATATTCCGCGCAAGACGAGAAAGAAAGAACGGAACAAATGAAAAAATGAGGTAACCACCTGGGAATCGAACCCGGGATCTTCCGATTGCCGGTCAGACGCGATACCATTACACCATGGACCTCACTCTTCAAACGCCGTAATACTTCTACATACTCGCAGAAACCAATGCCCCAAGGGGCACCTCCCGCATGCCGTAACATTATATACATTCAACTGCAAAGAACACGCAGTATAAATAACGTAAAGAACGACGCTTGTATAGGAGATATTCCGCGCAAGACGAGAAGAAAGAACGGAACAAATGAAAAAATGAGGTAACCATTTGGGAATCGAACCCGGGATCTTCCGATTGCCGGTCAGACGCGATACCATTACACCATGGACCTCACTCTTCCAAACGCCGTAATACTTCTACATACTCGCAGAAACCAATGCCCCAAGGGGGCACCTCCCGCATGCCGTAACATTATATACATTCAACTGCAAAGAACACGCAGTATAAATAACGTAAGAACGACGCTTGTATAGGAGATATTCCGCGCAAGACGAGAAAGAAAGAACGGAACAAATGAAAAAATGAGGTAACCACCTGGGAATCGAACCCGGGATCTTCCGATTGCCGGTCAGACGCGATACCATTACACCATGGACCTCACTCTTCCAAACGCCGTAATACTTCTACATACTCGCAGAAACCAATGCCCCAAGGGGGCACCTCCCGCATGCCGTAACATTATATACATTCAACTGCAAAGAACACCAGTATAAATAACGTAAAGAACGACGCTTGTATAGGAGATATTCCGCGCAAGAGACGAAAAGAAAGAACGGAACAGCGTCGTTCTTTACGTTATTTATACTGCGTGTTCTTTGCAGTTGAATGTATATAATGTTACGGCATGCGGGAGGTGCCCCCTTGGGGCATTGGTTTCTGCGAGTATGTAGAAGTATTACGGCGTTTGGAAGAGTGAGGTCCATGGTGTAATGGTATCGCGTCTGACCGGCAATCGGAAGATCCCGGGTTCGATTCCCAGGTGGTTACCTCATTTTTTCATTTGTTCCGTTCTTTCTTTCTCGTCTTGCGCGGAATATCTCCTATACAAGCGTCGTTCTTTACGTTATTTATACTGCGTGTTCTTTGCAGTTGAATGTATATAATGTTACGGCATGCGGGAGGTGCCCCCTTGGGCATTGGTTTCTGCGAGTATGTAGAAGTATTACGGCGTTTGGAAGAGTGAGGGCCATGGTGTAATGGTATCGCGTCTGACCGGCAATCGGAAGATCCCGGGTTCGATTCCCAGGTGGTTACCTCATTTTTCATTTGTTCCGTTCTTTCTTTCTCGTCTTGCGCGGATATCTCCTATACAAGCGTCGTTCTTTACGTTATTTATACTGCGTGTTCTTTGCAGTTGAATGTATATAATGTTACGGCATGCGGGAGGTGCCCCCTTGGGGCATTGGTTTCTGCGAGTATGTAGAAGTATTACGGCGTTTGGAAGAGTGAGGTCCATGGTGTATGGTATCGCGTCTGACCGGCAATCGGAAGATCCCGGGTTCGATTCCCAGGTGGTTACCTCATTTTTCATTTGTTCCGTTCTTTCTTTCTCGTCTTGCGCGGAATTCTCCTATACAAGCGTCGTTCTTTACGTTATTTATACTGCGTGTTCTTGCAGTTGAATGTATATATATATATATATATATGTTGTGTGTGTGTGTGTGTGTGTGTGTGTGTGTATATGTATGTATATATATATATATATATATATATATATATATATATATTATATATGTTTATTTTTTTTTTATTTTTTTTTTTTTTGTAACCTATATATAGGCCGTAACCTTTTATGTACTTCAATGTTCCTGAGGATGTCATTAGACGAAAGCGCTTGAGCACCTTTTTGTGTTTTCCTTTCCTTCGTGGTTTTATTCATCATAAATATTTTTCACGTGTTTACTTTCGTGAAATAATTTTCATATATATAGGATTGTATACAAAGTTTTGTCCGATAAATAAAATTTATTCAATAAAACCAAACATAATTAATCTTCAGTGGTAGAAAGATGTTCAAAGTAATCGACTTTATTTGCAATACATTTTTGCCATCTTCCTGGCAATTTCCTGATGCCATGTGCAAAGAATGTCCGTGGTTTAGCGGTAATCCAGGCATCTAGAACAGCGTCAATTTCTTCCGCAGATGAGAACTTCCTACCACGATTGAAGATTTAAGTGGGGAGAAAAGGTAAAAATCAGACGGTGCGAGGTCTGGTGAATATGGGGGATGTGGCAATACTGTAAAACCGAGATCGCGCAGTTTCTGAACAGTTTTAGCAGCTGTATGAGGCTTCGCGTTATCATGGAGGTAGTGAAGATGGTGGTATCCCCCATTAACTAGTCGCCGACGTTTTTGCTGAATTGCTACCTTCAAGCGATCTAAATGCTGACAGTAAATATCAGCATTTATTGTTTGTCCACGTGGCAATACCTCCAAAGGAGAACACCCTTGCAGTCCCAGTATACCGAGAGCAGATGTTTACGAATGGTCAACGTCCGTTGAACTTCCACATTTGGGATATCACCATCTCCTCTCCAACTCATATGGTGATAGCTGCCATCATTGTCCCAATAGATCCAAACTTCGTCTATTGTAATTAATTGTCCCAAGAAATCATTTGCAGCATATTTCTCCAACAACTCTAAACATATTCGTTCACGGTTTGCCTTTTGTTCAACAGTTAAATAATGTGGAATTCATCGATTAGATAAATAACGTTTCCCCATCTGAATAAGATGCTGCTGAATTGTTCTGTGACAAACTCCCAGTTCTAATGCAATACTCCTAGTCGTAGCATACTTCTCTGTATCCAGAAAGTTTTGTATACCTGTGTTCAAATCCAGTGATGGTCGACCACAACGTGGTTTATCATCGACACTGAAATTGTTTTCCTTGAATTGAGCCACCCACCGACGACATGTACGTTCATTTGTTGTTTCAGCACCAAGTGTCGAATTTATCTCTGCTGCTATGATTGCAGGTGACATTCCACGTTTCCAGAAGAAATAAATCAGCTTACGTACGTCTCTTCGTTCAACTTCCATGCTTAAAAATAAGCAATAAATGATAAATGCAGCGAGAAATGAATGAAGAGAAAATGATGATGGCTGACGGTTGGGTTGGCTAGGCGCTATGGAAAACTGATGAGTGGGTAGTTGGGAGGTAACGAAAATGGTTCACTGAGTAGGTAGGTAGTTAATCTAACAATTAATAAATTCCTTTTATGTCAATAACTGGGTGGAAGAAACCAATTGGTTGCTCACCAGAGTTATTCTCCACACTAGTATTTATATACTGTGTGGGAGGAGCGTGCTCGGTAATGGAGATACATTACCGCTCAACCAACCGAGGAATAAACCAAGACAACGCTGGTACAAGAAGCCCCGCGAAGAGGAGAACAAAGGGAGAACGAAAACGAAGAACGGGGCGAGAGGACGTACCAGCAAAGTACGCTCTCGACAAAAATCCAACCGGAGAAGGGAGAGACTCCAATAACTAAAAGTAAGTGACTAATTGAGTTTTTACACCAACAGTTAATCACATTAAATTAAGCTGGGTCAAACAAGTTAGGCCTACATTGTGGCCTAAGACCCAGCATCAACTCATAGCTTAACAAAGGTGAAGGTAGATTGCCCTAACCTAATCTTGTGAGGAATCCTACTGTGGACCTCAATTTATCTGCCCGCTCTGGACCATTTCCGGAATCTCTAGGCTGACCCCTCTAGGCTAGACTTGATCTACTCTATAGTTAGACTGGAGATATAAGGGGTGGGTTAATTGTGGACCAATTCATACAGAGCATTTTTCGCATTGGTGGTCCGTGTGTGGGGAATTTACAAACCTTAACCTTACTTAACAAAAATTGCAGAATTAGGCTAAATGGTCTAGCCTAAGCCTAAGCCTAAGCTAATCAAGCCTAATTAGGTCTACAACCTAGGCCTAACTAGGAAACATTTACATTTAAGGAGTCTCATTCTCTTATAAGCTTAGACCTGAGTGACACACAAGTACTTGGGGGGGATTAAACCAAATTTAAACTTGACTGTTTTGTCTGTTCTCTCTCTTCTCTGGTAATTTCTTCTTGTCCTCTATTTCATTACGATCCCCAGTTAAACAATTTTGACTTAGACATGGACAGTGAGGAATTGAAAAAGTTAAAAAAGAAAAGGGGGGAAAGTTGGGAGCTGTTACAAAGGCTGTGAACACTTTTAACAATATTACACAACCAGGTAAGAAAAATATAGAGTGTGTAATTATTAAATTAGAAATTAAAAAGAAGGAAATAATAGCCATTAATGAGAGTATTTCAGAGTTAGTTGAATCCGAAATGGCTGAAGAACAATTGATAGACCTTTACGCTGATGATGATGATCAGGTAAGCTCAATTGAACAGCAAATAAGGGGACTACGGTCTCGGTTGACTGACTTAACACCAAAAAAACCTAATTCTGATTTTAATCAAAGTAGGGCTAACCTTCAACAAAATTTAAGTGGCATGCAAAATCCTGAGTCACAAGAATTGAGGGCTCAGTTACCCATTTTGCTAGTACCAACATTTGAAGGGGACACGGTACAATTCCCATCTTTCATTGACAAATTTGAGAATTTAATAGGTAATAAACCTTATATTTCAACTGTTGAAAAGTTTAGTTACTTAACTAGTTCCCTTAAAGGCCCAGCCTATAACCTAATAGCCTATTTACCAGCCGTAGGGGATTCATATGAAGTAGCTATTGATCTTTTAAAACGTAATTACATTAATAAAGATATGATTGTATATGAATTATCTCAACAAATTTTTGAATTTGCACCCATAAAAGATAACCATAGTGATATGGAAATTTTTTATACAAAATTAGAAGCTATTATAGGACAACTGGTTAGCAATGAGATAGATATTAAAACTTCATCTTGGCTTATACAAAGCATAGTACTTAGGTGCCTTCCTTCGAGGGTTAAAGATAATTTAATTCTAAAGACGGGAGAAAATTATCCTAATTTAGAACAAATAAGAGAAAACTTCCCCAATATCCTAATTAATTACAACTTGAGAGATTTTCCAACACATAAGACCCAGACTATGGATAAACCAAAGACTGTTCCCAGAGACCAACTAGCTACAGCCAAACAGACAAAACTTGATACTGGAGAATCAAATGTGACCAACTATAATACACGAACACCTACATTACAGAACTTTAATGTAACTGCTGCCTCAACTTACACACACATTGCAAATTTTGTGCAAGTAATGAACACAGTAGTACTGGGTGTGACAAATTTCAGACTTTAACCAAAGGGCTAAAAGATGTGAACAGTTGAACCTGTGTAAAAAGTGTACTGGCCAGGGACATTATAAGAAAGACTGTAAATCTAGGTTAAGATTCAAGTGTAAGTTTTGTAAAAGTTTACGACATGTCTCATCAATGTGTGATTCACCAAAGTGTCCAAACAATAATACTCAAACTCAAAAGATACCTCCCCCAAACAAAGGTAATCAAGAAAATGCCACTTTCATGGGACATTCAGCTTGTTCAAACAATGTAACAAGAAACACTGAGATTCTTTTACCAACTATTACTTTGGACTTAGTGAATAGTGAGGGTAGTACCACTCCAGTGAGATGTCTTATAGACTGTTGTTCTCAACATTTGTTTCAAAAAATGTAGTTAATAAATTGGGTTTGACACCAAACCCGAATGAACAAAACCTCAATATTGCGTCCTTTGTTAAGGATAACTCAGACAAAAATAGCTATAAGACAATTGACCTGGAACTACATTTAGAAAGTAAATTCAAGAAAATTGAAGCAGTTATTATTTCTAAAGTAGGACAAAACAAACTGGTTATACCCAAACTAGAACAAACCATAAATCATTTGGGAAAACACTACAAAATAGCTGATAGACATATCACTAACAACACAGTAGCTAACATTGAAATGCTAATAGGGGCAGATTATATTAATCTTATTCATAAGGGCATAGTAGAGATAGGTAATGGTATAGCTATTCAGACTCCATCAGGGATAGCCCCTTTGGGTGACCTATCAGAATACAACCTAGACCTAAACCAAAACAGTGCATGACCAACAAATACTATGTGCCTCAACTCAGTCCTACATAACACCTGTAAGAATAGCAACACTTTGAATAATATTATCTCAACTGAGAACATTAATTCATCATTATCAAATGAAACTTTGGATGAGGCAATTCAAACTTTATGGTTGCTAGAATCTGTGGGTATACATGACACACATCAAACTTCAGAAGATCAGTTAATGGTAGAAAGATTTGAAGACACCATTCAGTGCAAAGACAATAGTTATTTTGTTGAGTTACCTTGGAAAATAAATTGTCCAACTTTAAGAGACAATCTCAAAGTAGCTAAAGGACATTTATATAAAGTAATGAAAAAACTCAAACAAGATAACAATATTCTATCATATAATGATGTCTTCAAAGAACAGCTACAGAAAGGCTTCATTGAAGAAGTAACAGATAACCCTTTTAAAAAAGATGGTTGTCATTATTTAACCCACAGGGGGGTTTATCGACAAGATGCCCCAACAACAAAACTCAGAGTAGTATATAATTGTAGCCTCAAAGACAGTGATAAACACAGTTTGAATGATTGCTTGATTGAGGGTCCTAATCTCATTTCTGACCTTGTGAAGATCTTACTGAGGTTCAGGTTAGACAAATATGCTGTACAAAGTGACATTTCAAAGGCATTTTTGAGAATAAATCTTAAAAATGAATATGATAAGAACCAACTTAGGTTCTTATGGTTCAAGGATCCATTTGATTTGAATAAAGGGTTCATAACCTATAGATTTAATGTTGTGTTGTTTGGAGCCAATTGCTCACCTAGCCTATTAGCATTGACAATTAGACATCATTTAAACCAGTTTAATAACTCTCTAACATTGAACTTCCTTAAGGAACATTTTTACGTAGACAATCTAATAGGCTCAACGACAACAAAATCTGAATTATCTGAAGTCTATGAACACTCTCAAAACATTATGCAACAAGGTAACTTTGAACTTAGAGAGTGGATTTCAAATGATGAGGATTTAAACAAAAAGATTTTAAAGGATAATAATGGTCTTACTGAGCCATCAGACAGAGTTAAAACTTTAGGTATGAACTGGTATTTGGATGCAACTTCTAACAGTCATGATTCAATCTGTACTAAAGGTTTTAAACTTGATGAGGAAGCAAATACTAAAAGACAAATATTATCAGAGGCTTCCAAAATTTTTGATCCTATGGGTCTATTCCTGCCTTCAACAATAAAATCAAAGATTCTCCTCCAAGAAATTTGGAGGACAAATGTTGGGTGGGATGATCCAATAACAAATGAAAATCAAAAATCTTGGAAGAAGTTAGCTACTGATTTAACAAAAGTGCAGAACATTAAAATTCAAAGGTGCTGTGGGTTTAGGGATAAGCCCCAGAGGCTTCATGTGTTTGCTGATGCAAGCACACAAGCTTATGGGTGCTGTGCGTATCTTGTAAGCCCTACAAAAAGTCATCTAATTTATGCAAAAGGGAAAGTTGCACCTCTCAAACCTACCCGAACCATACCTCAATTGGAACTATTGGCTGCTACATTAGCCATTAAAACCATTTCATTGCTTAAGGATGCTTACTATGATGTGTTCATAACTAATATCCACGTCTGGCTTGACAGTCAGATTTGTCTTGCCTGGATACGGAATGATAGCATTAATAGTAAGAATAGCTTTGTAAGAAATAGGCTAAAAGAAATAGCTGACGCTAATGAAAGCCTACAAGTAAACTTTCACTATGTTCCAACTAAACAGAATCCAGCAGACTTTCTGACCAGAGGTTTATCCTACAAGTTGTTGAAGTCAAACAAAACTTGGTTTATGGGACCTAAGTGGCTCTGTAATACAGACCAATGGCCTGTGGAACAAGTTAACTTGACATTAAATTTAATCTTTTCAAATGAAAAGGTTGAACCAATCACTAATTATGAAAAGTATTCTGATTTCAATAAACTTGTCAGGGTGACAGCCTACTGTTTGAGGTTTGCTCACAACTGTTTAGCTACAATTAACAAACAGCTAAATAAAAATAATCATAATTATACAGAAGTTGCAACCCAATACTGGATAGGCCAAGCCCAACAAAAAGAGTACAATAAAGAGTTAGAATTCTTAACTAATGGGAAACAAACAAAAGAACCTGTACCATCAGTAGTTGTGGATCTAAACTTGTTCAGAGATGAGGAAGGCCTTCTAAGGTGTAAAGGGAGATTAGACAAATCAAAACTGTCATACAAAAGCAAAAATCCAATCCTTTTACCTAGATTTAGCTATTTGACAACATTAATAATCAGAAAACACACAATGATGTATATCATATGGGGGTACCACAGACACTAACTACATTAAGAAAAACTTATTGGATACCCAAGGGAAGGATCACTGTTAAAACAGTCCTGAGTGAGTGTGTCACATGTAGGCGTATTCATGCTAGGCCCTATAGGAAACCAAATCCTCCTGCTTTGCCAGAGGAGAGAGTTACTCTCAACAGACCCTTTGAGACTGTAGGCATTGACTATACAGGAGCATTGACTGTAGGGGTGGGTGACACTGAACAAAAAATGTACATTGTACTGTTTACATGTGCTGCCTCACGAGCTGTTTATTTGGATGTTGTGGAGGACCTTACAGCAGAATCTTTTGTTGCTGTCTTTAAGAGATTCTGTGCACGACATTCAGTACCAAAGACAGTTTGGACTGACAATGCTACATATTTCAAAGCTGGTGAACAAGTCATCCACGACTTGTTAAGCAATGAAATCACACAATTGTATATACAAAATACAAACATAAAGTGGAAGTATATTCCGGTTGCCTCTCCTTGGTATGGTTCTATCTGGGAGAGGAATATACAAACAGTAAAGAATTGCTTGAAGAAAGCAATTGGCAAAAAACAGATACACTTATTTGGGTTACTCACTCTCCTGGCTGAGATTGAGAACATCATTAACAATAGACCACTCACTTATGTGAGTGACAACATTAATGACCCAGAACCATTAACTCCAAATCATTTGATTCGGGGAGAACAAGTTAGTCTCCTGCCGGACTACAATATAGACTCTTCAGAAGACCCAAACTGGACTCAACGACATGATGAGCTCCAGACTAAGTTACAACATTTAACTAGAGTTAAAGCTCATTTCATTAAACAGTGGAAAACTGAGTACTTGATGGGTCTAAGGGAGAGACATAAACAAATGACTAAGAAGGATTGGTCTGACACAATAAAGGTAGGGGACCTTGTTCTCATACATGACAGTACTCCAAGACAATACTGGCCTCTGGCTAGAGTTTCAGAACTCAGACCAGGGGCAGACGGGGTAACAAGAGTGGTCAAATTAAGGACTTCAACGGGTGACACAACAAGAGACATTTCTCTTTTGTACCCTTTAGAGTCTGGACCCAAAACAATGGACTTTGGAGAACCTTCTCCACTGACAGTAACAACTGGAGACACTGAACTTCCAGTAACTATTCCTTTGACAGTAGGAGTGGTAACGCATCCTACTACAACATTGACAGACACAAGACCTCAGCGACAAACAGCATTAAAGGCGCGACTATTTTTACAACAAAAAATAGATGCTGGGGAATTGTAATTTTATCTTCTAACTTTCATTTTTTCTTTTCTTATGGTAAAGACCATAGACAGTTTCATCCTATGGATGTATATTTTCTCTTCTAATTAAATGCTACACCTTCTCCATGAGAAGGTGAGGACAGGCACTGTTAATCAGATTAACAGGCATTTACAGTTAAATAGTTAGCTAGTCTACACTCAGACAAAAATTGGTGACAATGACACCAAAATTTTTTTATCTCCCGGGGCCCCCAGTATATGGAAAACTGATGAGTGGGTAGTTGGGAGGTAACGAAAATGGTTCACTGAGTAGGTAGGTAGTTAATCTAACAATTAATAAATTCCTTTTATGTCAATAACTGGGTGGAAGAAACCAATTGGTTGCTCACCAGAGTTATTCTCCACACTAGTATTTATATACTGTGTGGGAGGAGCGTGCTCGGTAATGGAGATACATTACCGCTCAACCAACCGAGGAATAAACCAAGACAACGCTGGTACAAGAAGCCCGCGAAGAGGAGAACAAAGGGAGAACGAAAACGAAGAACGGGGCGAGAGGACGTACCAGCAAAGTACGCTCTCGACAAAAATCCAACCGGAGAAGGGAGAGACTCCAATAACTAAAAGTAAGTGACTAATTGAGTTTTTACACCAACAGTTAATCACATTAAATTAAGCTGGGTCAAACAAGTTAGGCCTACATTGTGGCCTAAGACCCAGCATCAACTCATAGCTTAACAAAGGTGAAGGTAGATTGCCCTAACCTAATCTTGTGAGGAATCCTACTGTGGACCTCAATTTATCTGCCCGCTCTGGACCATTTCCGGAATCTCTAGGCTGACCCCTCTAGGCTAGACTTGATCTACTCTATAGTTAGACTGGAGATATAAGGGGTGGGTTAATTGTGGACCAATTCATACAGAGCATTTTTCGCAGCGCTATGTACCGCCTAGCCTACGCATAGCCTACGCATAGTGTTCGAAGCGCGAGAATTATATATTAAATAAATCAACCGAATTTCAGTAGCCATAGACCTCATAATTACAAGAATATCAGCGTTTATTCATCGGACAAAACTTTGTATACAATCTGTATATATATATATATATATATATATATATATATATATATATATATATATATATACACAATCTGTATATATATATATATATATATATATATATATATATATATATATATATATATTATTAATAACACACACACTATATATATATATATATTATATATATATATATATATATATATATATATAGTGTGTGTTATTAATAATATATATACTGTATATTTATTCGCAACATCTAAGGCAGTGGTTCCCAACCTCGGGTCGCAAAGGTTCACTATATTCACTATTTCTTAATTCAGTTTATATTTACTGTATATACATATTTAAATTTTATCATAAGCCTGAGGGTCGGGAGGTCCTGTTGATGGCCAATTTAAGGTCGTAGCAAAAGAAGGTTGAGAACCACTGAGCTACGGTCATATGATGGAGGAGACATACAGTTCCACTCGGAACCACAGGTCGCTACAGAATTTGGTCGCAGAGGACAGTTCCCTATCCATCTACCACCTTGACCAGTGCCGGCCTTAGGGGTGTGCGAACCGTGCGGTCGCACAGGGCCCGCAGCTAAGGGGGGCCCGAAAATTTCATAGAAATTTACCATCGACGTCAGAGTGCCAAAATTGGTTTTATCCTAATTAAATTGAATTATCCTATTCCTAATTAAATATCCTAAGGCCGGCGCTGGTTGAAACCTCTTATGATAGTTTAAATATTTGATAATAATAAAGTAATAAGTAGTAATAATAGTAAAGGCTGTTGGTCTGTTGGTATTCTGTTACAGGTGCACTTGTAGAGTTAAATTTTACTTCTTGTACTTGTTAACAATCTACTAAAATAAAATGATTAGCAATGAAAAACAATTTGACTTGTGTCATGGGGGGGCCCGTACAGTATACTCTGCACAGGGCCCGAAATATCCTAATGCCGGCGCTGCCTTGACCCATTGTGGCTTAATTTCACTGATAATGTTTATAATGGATGCAAAATTACCGCCTCTCACTCATCAAGTGAGTAAGGTTTTAGGAGTTTATGAAGTCGGTTTTGTTGAAGTAATGTTGAACCGATGTTGATGTAACATGGTTGCACCAACACTCCTAAATGTCGCAACATCAGTAATTATTCAACAGTAATAGGACATTATAGCAAATGATGACAAAATGAAGTGTTTTCAATGCGGCATTTTTTTTATGAAATCAATATTAATAAGTTGTTGATTCACAGATGAGTCAATAGTACAAGGTGTATTCCCTGATCACCTGAAGATAGCTAAGGTTTGTCCAGTATTCAAATCAGGCAGCTCTGATTCTCCATTCAACGGCATTAGACTGTATTCAGTATGCAGATGATACAACACTCTCTTCTACACACCACGATATCAACTGCCTAATGAACGAAGTGAACAGGCAATTAGATCATGTCTATAAATGGATGTGTGCAAATAAGCTTTTACTAAACTTGACAAAATTATCATATATGATTGTAATTAAAAAACTGCAATCGTGCACAAACCATTAATAATTGGAAATACTTCTCTTGCAAAAGTAAATAGTTAAAGTTCTTGGCATCAAGTTAGATGAAAAATTAAATTTCAAAAGCCACACACAACATATCAAATAAAAAATATCTATATTTTTCTACATAATATTTAAACTAAAAAAAAATCCCCAAAATGTCCTCCTCACACTTACTCATTTATTCATCCACACTTACAATATGGAATCACAGCATGAGGTAGTACAAAGAATTATATATGATATCCGCTAGAAGTAATCCATAAAAAATGCTTACGAACTCGCTCAAACAATGAAAACAGACGATCTCATACCTCTCCACTGTTTAGAAATTTAAATATTCTAAAACTACATGACCTGTATAAACTTACCGTCGGTATCAGTATGTACGTTGCTAATAATAGAAACTATACTTCGCCCATTCACAGGGCGATTACCCACAATCACCAACCATAATCATAATACAAGGCTTCCCAATGATTTTATACATAAACCAAATTATTCCATGCAAATTGCAGGAAATGCTCTCTCCTACAAAGGGGCAGATATCTGGAACGCTATACCTATAAATATCAAACAAGCACTATCGCTAATTTCGTTTCGCAACTCACTAAAGAAACACTTTATTAATTCCCATTAATGTATGTGTGTGTATATGTATATGCATATATATTGCAACTTGTAAATATTACTGAACAATGAAAATCACCTATTACATATGCAAAATTCACGATCTTAAATTGGGTGCAAACACAAGCTATATAAATCATATGTTAAAAGTTTCCATTATATTACGCCATAGTTATAATATGCCTCATTTACTGTATTTTTGTAACTCTAAGATTGCATCATCATTTCTAATTTGTAATATTAGAAATTAATTATTGTCGGTATTTCAACATGTTCTGTTTCCCATATTGTTTACCATTTTTCTGTTCTGTTCTTATTTCTATACGGTATGTATTGTTTACCTTTTCCTTTTCTATTATTTCAAAGATTATTTCAATTTTCATTTGTAATGACAGAGTTAGCTAAATGTAACTTTACTTTATTTTTTACAATTCTATTTACATTTCTTATTTTCCTTTGTAAAACTAGAATTGAATCTCAAAGATATTTGCCTGAAAAGCTGTCATGCTTCCCAACGGCATATTCACAAAGAATACTGTAATTAAAATGCTTGTCACTAAAAAAATACAAACTTAAACGTTAATCCCAACACTGTGTAAATCTATATGGATGTAATGTATATCTTATGTAATGTGTCTTATTATTATTATTATTATTATTATTACTACTTTCGAAAAGTAATGGTGCAAAAATAAACTGCAATAAATAATGAAATATATTCAATAATTTCGCTTTTATGCTAAGACGATAATGAATTGTTAATATTATACTGTAATGAACCGCTTTTCGACACTGTTAATACTGTTTCAACACTATATCGATCAAATCTGGTTTGAAAAAGCTTTGTATCATATTAATTATTACATCAAATTTTTAAAATAGTTCTTTTTTTTTCTTTCTTAAAAGACGGAACAATTAATAGGTAATGACAAAGTTTGTCTCATTTTAAGGGCTACTGTATTATCAACATAAGTTCTTAATGAAAAGCCCCAAAGCTAAATAAGTCAAAGACGCCGCAACACCACTGGTGTCAAATCACAAAGGTTTACAACAGAGAGAAAGTAGTTCGAGCGAGAATCGGCGAAACAGCATCCTCGTATCGAAGCAGATGGTGCTGGCAGAGTGAATATACGTGAGACAGTTTCAGCATGCATATTTGATGCAGACCAACACCGAGGCACAGGTTCAGTTGATATATTTTCTGAACGTGTTGTCGATGATTCTGCTTTGAATGTTCACAACTCCGTTCAAATTGGCAATGATCAGCGATTGGGATTTGAGAAAGCGTGGCCTGAAGGATTTCACAAACTGAAAAGAAATGTGAAGACCAAGGTAACAGCCCCAAACCAGATAACAAGATTAGGCAGTGACCATCATATGATAGATATTGAATTAATCTATGTACATGTTATTGGCATAACGGCATCATCAAGGGAAACTTTCCATAGACACTCTATTCTCCCATGAAATGGCGCCACATCCAAGTGCTCTTTCCTGATGACAGTTGTGACACGAGAAAGACTAGCAAGTCCATGCTAAGATCAAGCTCCAGGTGCAGTGTGATATACGAAACAGGAACTTGCAATGGTAGTCATACTGGATGCCTGTGCTTAACTGTGGACAGTTCCTTGTCCAGCATCACCAGCAAAAGTGTTTGCATTCATCAGTGCTGTGGTGGCCAGCATCATGCGACGAGCAAAGATATCACCAATGCTGCACGTGGTTTTTGACAGGTACTATAAGTTGAATACAAATTCTTACTGTCGAACGTCACGCCAGAAAGGAATCAGCTGTCTACAAGCTCACCTAGGAGTCATCATTACCCAAACAAGCTAGTGCTGAATGTCAGTGCCAACAAGAAACAAGTCAATCAGATGATTGTCAATCGCTTATGCTCCACACAGATTCCATATGACAGTCGTATTATAATTACTGGTCCTGAACCACATCCAACAGAATCTG
This sequence comes from Bathynomus jamesi, assembly GCA_023014485.1. Lineage (NCBI taxonomy): Eukaryota > Metazoa > Arthropoda > Malacostraca > Isopoda > Cirolanidae > Bathynomus > Bathynomus jamesi. Next base: position 161,138 of record JAJOZX010008270.1, on the reverse strand, counting down.
GGGTTGGAGAACAGCAAACAGGGGTAACTCATGAGGAAGCAGATGTTATCTTTAGCATACCACATGATCCACGAAGCTGCCATGAACCATGACACTAATGACGCTGATGTGCTTCTAATACTTGTCCATTATATGTATGCCTGTACTGGTTGTATATCAGCCACATTCGATGTAACTATGAAATGCAAAAACTTCACTTTTTTCTACGTGAAGGTCAAAATATGAAAATAAAAACCCACTCTAATAGACAGTTTATTTCCACAACAGTTTCGATGCCCACTGGCATCCTCCTCGGGTGGATACAGAAAAGCGAATTAACCAAAACAAGAAGGAAAAACAGTCCAGGAACTGACCGTTAAGAAATTCGCACCTAGGTTAGATCCCATTCTCCCGACACCGGAAGGGCATTTTCAATAAAGGGACCCTCTTATAAGTATATTCGCACAAATTTAAAACTATCTTCCTGTTCTAAACATATAGATTCTATTATTTTTTACATAATTATTACATTTATTATTAAATTTATTACATTTAATATTGCATTATTATTTATTACAGAAATTATAAATTTATTACTACATTGGTTATTACATTGTTGTTTATTATACAGAACTTATAAACCGAAAAACGCATGAAAAAGGCGAGAAGGAAACAATCCAGAGACAATTGAGAAATTCGCACCTAGGTTAGATACCGTTCTCCCGACACCGGAAGGGCATTTTATTACAGGGTCCGCTTATAAGTGTTATTTATTTATTTATTGGGTTCAAAATCCCAGCTGAGCCGTGAACGGCCAAGCTCTGGAGGGCCAGTTCAACCTACAGCCCAAGTTAAGCTAAAATTAAAAACTTACGGACTTGAGGTCCTATTAGGTCCTACCTCAGGGTTGCTGACTCGATGTGGGCCTACCTTAGGCCTCAGTTGCATGAATTTAAGATAAAAACAAAAGGGGCACTATTTATGGTCTTCTTTCTAAACCTTGCAACAACACAACCTGCACTATTGCACGATGCAACAATCTTGTATCTAAACAACCAAACTAAATTGCAAGAGAGCTCTCTATAAGACCACACCCTGTAAGTACGGCATTCCACAAACGAGTAGAAAAGACGCGCAGCGCCCCCAAAAAATTATGCCACAAGAGTGCCCAAACAATGATGCCACAAGAGCCCAAAAATGCTAGCTCTAAATTAAGTGAATTTTTCACTAACCTTACAATTATGAGATGGATATACTGTATATACACCTTAACTTAATATATACAAGCAATGCTGCATCAATCAGCTTAGTTATCATATCGCCTTGGGACAACAATGGTTCTTCCTCTTCTAGATTTTCTAACACTCCCCACCGAAGAGGCATTGTTGTCATTACCTTCTGCAAGGTTAGTCAAGCCTTCTCCATGAGGCTGTAACTCAAATGTTTCATCTTGACTATCTGTGTTTTTGCTGATTTCTAAAGCATAGAGTTTTTGTATAGGTCTCTTTAACTTTCCTCCTGAAGTCTTTACCAGTGCAGACCTAACTAAATTGTCTTTGCCAATAAACAACTCTTCAATTATGCCAAGCTTCCAGCATTGCCTTGGTCTTTCATCCCCAATCATTACCACTTCTCCCACCTTGATACAATTTGCATTGGAGTCCTTTACCTTGCCTGATGGGTAATAATTGAGTTCTGGCAAGTATTCCATCTGCCACCTCTTCCATAACTGATCTTGTAGCTCTTCAAGGTACCTGAACCGTCTGGTTAACTCTCCTTGAGTGCTCTGGATAGGCTGCAAGTCTTCTGGCACACTGGGGCTTGATGGTAATCGTTTACCACAAAGAAAATGATTTGGTGTCAATGGCTCTGCATCCTGCATACTGTTATAAACAAAAGTGATAGGCCTACTGTTCACCATTGCTTCTACTTCACATAAAACAGTGCAGAATTCTTCTTTGCTCAAATGAGCATTAGCTAAAAGTTTCTTTAATGGACACTTTACACTTCTCACTAGCCTTTCCCAAAATCCTCCCCACCATGGTGCTCTCTCAACAATAAACTCCCACTGTACCCCTTGGTGTGAAAAGTAGGATTGGAATCCTTCCTCTTTTAGCAAGGACCAAATTTCTTGGATTTCCTTTGCAGCCTTTTTGAAGGTTTTTGCATTATCCGATATGATTTATTTGGGAAACCCCTTCTGTTCACAAACCTTTTAAAGGCCAAAAGAAATACATCACTACTTAAGTTGCTTACCAACTCCAAATGGATTGCTCTGGTGGTAGCACATGTGAAAAGACATATATAACCTTTGTTAGACTCCCCTTGCTCATACACATAGACTGGACCTGCGAAGTCTACTCCCACTACATCAAATGGGGCAGTATAGACACACCGTTCTCTTGGAAGTGGAGCCACCTTTTCATAATAAGGCTTTGCACTCCAACGCTTGCAAACCACACATTTATGCAAGACCTTTTTTGCTACTTGTCTAATTTTGGGAATCCAAAACTGTTGTCTGATCTCTATTATCACTTCTATAACTCTAGCATGTAACAACTTATGATGAGTATCCAGGATCAAAAGGTCCACAAAGTGGCCCCCAGAAGGTAGCAAAATTGGATGTCTTTTCTCCTCTGGAAGCCCAGAAAACTGTAGTCTACCTCCTACTCTCAATAAATCCTGATCCAAAAACACATCCAAACCCTTGAGAGCAGAATGTGTTGGTAGAACCTGTAATGGACGGCTGGTGAGCAATTCCCTCTCTTCACCAAATTTTTCCTTCTGCACATATACCACCCAGTATTTCCTGGCTTGCTGAATCTCCTTACTGTTCAGAATTCCTTCCCTTCTTGTTTCTCCCTTAATATTGTTGGTAAATCTATATACCCATGCTGTCACTCTTAACAACCTTTTCAAACTGCTAATGTCCTCAAGCCTCAATATGGGGTCCTGCTGCATAACTTGACAACTGTTCACAGTGCATTTTCTCACCTCACTCACCCATGCTTCTTCAGCCTGGCATTCTCCTTCAATAGACTGATTAGAAGGCCAGTTTTCACTTCCAAGTTTTAGCCACTCTGGCCCATTCCACCACAAACTTGACTGTGCAAGATCTTTCACTGAAATTCCTCATGTTGGTAAATCAGCGGGGTTTTGGGTGCCTGGACAATGCTTCCATTGCTTGGGATCTGTGTGCGCTTGAATTTCCTCCACCCTATTGGCAACAAATGGTTTCCATTTCCTTGCCTGGCTTCTTAACCAGTGCCAAACTATAGTGGAGTCTGTCCAATAATAGCTTGGAATTTCATAGAGGGCCAAAGACTTTTGCACTGTAACTGCAAGCCGACTAGCAATAACTGCACCCATCAATTCCAACCTTGGAACAGAAAGCCTTTTCAAAGGTGCTACTCTGCTCTTTGCAGCAACCAACCTGCAACTTACTTCCTCTTGCAATGTGCCTCTTATATAAATACAAGTTGCATAGGCTTCCTCACTTGCATCACAAAAGATGTGCAGCTCCAAGTTGTCTGGACTATTGTTCAACTCTCCAAAGTACCATCTTGGGATTTCAATGTCTCCAAGATGTGCCAATTCTTTGAACCAATATTTCCACCTTACCACCATATGATCAGGTAACTCTTGGTCCCAACCAAGTCCAATTTCCCAGAGGTTCTGAAACCAAATTTTTTACTTTATCACAAATGCATATAACTGCCGTAACTCCTTGACATTATTGGGATTATTAACAGGAGGTATAGCTAAAAGTTCACGGAGGTGGCTTTTAATTAAGATCTCTGGCTTATCAAACCGTTTCTTTAATATATCCCAAGCCACAGCATAATTAGCCTCTGTTAATGCTAATCCTGCTATTGTCTTTGCTGCCTCCCCTTCCAAGAGGGACTGCAAATAATTAAACTTCTCCACCGCACTTAACACTTGACTAGAATGAACTGCTGATTGAAAACTGTCTGCCCATCCTTGCCATTCCTGAATACTCCCAGAAAATGTTTTGAGTACAAGCCTCGGTAATTGAACTGCAGATCTGTTAACTTTAACTTCACAAACACCATTTGTTGAGTGTTGTGTTTCATTATTAGACCTGGTCTCTAACTGTACTGAGCTGCTCGGTGGCATACTTTAATTATATCATCAATAATCTCTTCAAAGTAAATTATGTTATTTTCTATTTCATCCTCTTCTATAAGAGCCTCAATTTTAACATTTACTTCACTTAAAGCAACCTTTTTAGTTTCTAAAATGGAAAGCTGCGCAGTCACTAAGCTTAAATCTTCTTGCTCTGTGGCAGATCTATAGTGGCAATGACCTTTGTAATTAGACCTTTGTAGGTGCTTCTCCATTTTTTAAACTTGTTCAATTCAGCTGCACTCATCTTCAATGCAAACAACAATTGGGGTCAATACCAAATAAGCTGAATTTGGCAAAAATACTTAACCAAACTGATCAAACGCAAATTTTGCTTTTTTTCAAATAAACTGAATTGCTGGTTGGGGTACTGACCAACCACCAGTATGGAATACCAAATTTTCCACCGAAGTAACTGGCGCACCGAAGTCTGCAACCTTCGCCTACGAATAATAAACCAAAATTAACCAAACCGGTAAAATTGTAGGCCAAAAACAACGACAGACAAGTGTCCAAGTTTCGCAATTGGGCGACCAAACTTTCTACCCTGGGACCTTAATTCAATAATAAACCAAAATTAACCAAACCGGTAAAAATGTAGGCAAAAACAACGACAGACGAGTGGCCATGTTTCGCAATTGGGCGACCAAACTTTCTACCCTGGGACCTTAACTCAATAATGCTCAACCCGTCTAGGCCTAACTTGGGCTACAATTTGCACAATCAGAACTTTGCCGAAAAATAGTCACTGACTCAGTCTTGGGCTAGAATCCGGTTCTGAAGGACCATGTTATTTATTTATTTATTGGGTTCAAAATCCCAGCTGAGCCGTGAACGGCCAAGCTCTGAAGGGCCAGTTCAACCTACAGCCCAAGTTAACCTAAAATTAAAAACTTAGGGACTTGAGGTCCTATTAGGTCCTACCTCAGGGTTGCTGACTCGATGTGGGCCTACCTTAGGCCTCAGTTGCATGAATTTAAGATAAAAACAAAAGGGGCACTATTTATGGTCTTCTTTCTAAACCTTGCAACAACAACACAACCTGCACTATTGCACGATGCAACAATCTTGTATCTAAACAACCAAACTGAATTGCAAGAGAGCTCTCTATAAGACCACACCCTGTAAGTACGGCATTCCACAAACGAGTAGAAAAGACGCGCAGCGCCCCAAAAAATGATGCCACAAGAGTGCCCAAACAATGATGCCACAAGAGCCCAAAAATGCTAGCTCTAAATTAAGTGAATTTTCCACTAACCTTACAATTATGAGATGGATATATATACACCTTAACTTAATATACAGGGTGTTTGAAAACTTTCTGTACAAATTGTAATGGGGGATAGGCAACACCAAGACAAACCCTTTTCGTCTATAAGTGTATGTCCGCTGACGTCACCATTCGGCGCGAGAGGGCGCCGCTGCCATTGGCTAAAAGGTGAAATGGGCTAGACTCGCGCTTGCCTTGGGCATTCTTAAATCGGACGTGTTGAAACCACATTCGTCTACGAATAGCCACGGGAACATCTTCCAGCAGTTCCGGCAACGTTTCTTCAAGAAATATCCGATAAACCCGCCCGTCGAGTCGGGCAGGCAGCAGGTACGGCCCAATCAACTTGCCATGGACGATACCCGCCCAAACATTGACGGCGAACCGTTCTTGATGAGCATGCACCCGTGTAGCATGTGGATTTGCGTGCGCCCACACGTGAGAATTGTGCATGTTAAACACACCCTCACGTGTGAAACAGGCCTCATCTGAGAACAGCACATGAGCCGGAAAATTAGGCTGCACCGCTGTCTGCTGCAGAAACCAGCGTGCGAATTCCACACGAAGAGGGTAATCCCGAGGTTGTAATGCCTGGACTCTCTGACGATGAAACGGATGTAACTGCTGCTCGTGCAACACTCTCCAGACCAGGTCGTGGTTCACACCGAGGATACGTGCAACACCTCGCGTGCTTGCGCTTGGATTGTCCTCAAATCGCCGTAGGATTTCTTCTTCCATGTCAGGAGTGCGCACGTTTCTCTCTCGACCAGTGTCATGCATGTTTGCATGGAATGTTCCAGTTTCTCGCAGTCGCCGATGCAAATGCGCAAACGTTTGGTGGTTTGGCACACGTCTGTTTGGGAAGCGCTGTCGATACAACCTCACAGCAGCTCTTCCGTTTCCATTGGCAGCCCCATACACCATATGCATGTCAGCCATCTCAGCAGTCGTGAAGCGCTCCATGTTACGCGTACTACGTCCGATTTAAGAATGCCCACGGCAAGCGCGAGTCTAGCACTTCACCTTTTAGCCAATTGCAGCGGCGCCCTCTCGCGCCGAATGGTGACGTCAGCGGACATACACTTATAGACGAAAAGGGTTTGTCTTGGTGTTGCCTATCCCCCATTACAATTTGTACAGAAAGTTTTCAAACACCCTGTATACAAGCAATGCTGCATCAATCAGCTTAGTCATCATATCGCCTTGGGACAACAATGGTTCTTCCTCTTTAGATTTTCTAACAATAAGTACATTCGCACAAATTAAAACTATCTACTTGTTCTATACATACAGATTCTAATATTTTGACATAATTACTGCATTTATTATTGCATTTACATTTTTTTTAACATTTGTTATTATTACCTTTACCCTAATTATTAAATTTATATTACCTTTATTATTACATCTGTTTCATTTATATTTATTTCCACATTTATTACTTCCATTATTACATTTACATTTACGTTTATTATTCCATTTACATTTTACAAAAAAAAAAAAAAAATCGAATGAACTAAAAGCGAGTAAGGAAACAATCCAGAGACCCTTAAGAAATTCACACTTAGGTTAGAACGCGTTCCCCTGACTCCGTAAGGGATTTTTTTACCAAGAATCTCATTAAAGGGTCTACCTTATAAGTACCTTCGCACAAATTAAAATTATCTACTTTTTCTATACATACAGATTCTATTATTTTTATTTTGACATAATTATTACATTTATAAAGTACCTTACTTGATTCCCAATCTATAGCATGATTATTTTGGCTGGCGTGATAAAAAATGGCATTAGTAGTATTACAATTTCTGAAGGCATATTTGTGTTCTTCAATACGGGTTTCAATATTTCATCCTGAGTGGTTTATCAGAAAGGCGTATTTTAAAGCCAGAAAATCTTTTTATGCCCCTCGGGAACCTTCAGTTAACCAAAAACAATATGTGAGTTTGCCTTACATTGCCGGCTTAGAAAGAATAAAACCGTTGACGAAAGATTTTAAGTTTGCTTTGGCGTTCAAATATTCGTCTACCGTGAAAAGTAAATTGATTAGGAATAACGTTGCAAAACAGGAACAAGCCTATGTCTACAGCATTCCTGTAAAAGTTGTGATTTAGTATACGTGGGAAAAACTGGAAGAAATATTGAAACCTGTATTAAAGAACACAAATATGCCTTCATAAGTTGTAATACTACTAATGCCATTTTTTATCACGCCAGCCAAAATAATCATGCTATAGATTGGGAATCAAGTAAGGTACTTTATAAATGTAATAATTATGTCAAAATAAAAATAATAGAATCTGTATGTATAGAAAAAGTAGATAATTTTAATTTGTGCGAAGGTACTTATAAGTTAGACCCTTTAATGAGATTCTTGGTCAAAAAATCCCTTACGGAGTCGGGGGAACGTGTTCTAACCTAAGTGTGAATTTCTTAAAGGTCTCTGGATTGTTTCTTTACTCGCTTTTAGTTCATTCGATTTTTTTTTTTTTTTGTAAAATGTAAATGGAATAATAAACGTAAATGTAAATGTAATAATGGAAGTAATAAATGTGGAAATAAATATAAATGCAACAGATGTAATAATAAAGGTAATATTATAAATTTAATAATTAGGGTAAAGGTAATAATAACAAATGTTAAAAAAAAATGTAAATGCAATAATAAATGCAGTAATTATGTCAAAATATTAGAATCTGTATGTATAGAACAAGTAGATAGTTTTAATTTGTGCGAATGTACTTATAAGAGGACCCTGTAATAAAATGGCCTTCCGGTGTCGGGAGAACGGTATCTAACCTAGGTGCGAATTTCTCAATGGTCTCTGGATTGTTTCCTTCTCGCCTTTTTCATTCGTTTTTCGGTTTATAAGTTCTGTATAATAAACAACAATGTAATAACCAATGTAATAATAAATTTATAATTTCTGTAATAAATAATAATGCAATATTAAATGTAATAAATTTAATAATAAATGTAATAATTATGTAAAAAATAATAGAATCTGTATGTTTAGAATAGGAAGATAGTTTTAAATTTGTGCGAATATACTTATAAGAGGGTCCCTTTAATAAAATGCCCTTCCGGTGTCGAGAGAACGGGATCTAACCTAGGTGCGAATTTCTTAACGGTCAGTCCCTGGACTGTTTTTCCCTCTTGTTTTGGTTCATTCGTTTTTCTGTATCCACCCGAGGAGGATGCCAGTGGGCATCGAAACTGTTGTGGAAATAAACTGTCTATTAGAGTGGGTTTTTATTTTCATAACTATGAAATCATGTTCTGGCTGCTTTAGTGTAATAAACATCAATGAGTTGGTCAAGAAAAATGCTCCAGTCATCGCAAATCTTCTTGCAGCTCGCTTATGCCTTGACTAAGCATAACACTTTCTTCTTCCTTTACTGGTATGGACAAGGTAAGAGTCTTGAGGAAGTTAGAGGCATTTGCTGAGTCACTCAACCTTGGAGACCAGGTTCCATCACTGACCTCAGTCACAGTTTCGTGTCAAAAACTTGTAGCCGTACTATATGGCCAAGAACCATGAGCATCCTTACAGACCATGCGTGAACCATGAGCATCCTTACAGACCATGCGTGAAACTATCTTTAAAAGAAAGATTGCTGAGGAACGCCAAGTACCACCAAAGTTGAGCAATTTACCGCCCACGATGGTTGCCTTCAGGCCCCACTGCGAACGTGCTCATTACCAAAGAGCATTATGGAATGCTGCTGCCATTGCTTTCTCCATAAGACCTGGACCTGCTGCAGTATGACTACAGACAAAGGGCTCAGTGCTGCAACCAGTATACAGCCTTCCAGGACAGTTAATTGCACCAAATGGCGTTCTCATTCTCATCACCCGTAGCTATATAACCGTCTGCAGAACAGCACTCTGCTTCCGCACCAAGTTCATTCCAGCATGAAGCAGGGTTGGCAAAAGCTCAGCAAAAACCCAACTGTTTTTTTGCTGGGTAGTTGGGTTTTTGCTGGGTTTTGGGGTTTTTGCTGAGTTTTTGCCGGGTTTTGGGGTTTTTGCTGAGTTTTTGCCAACCCTGGCATAAAGAGAATTTTGCAGATGAAAGGGTCAAACAGCTTGCCAAAATCCAATGAAGGAATAACACAGGAGGACACCAGTGACAGTGAAGATATCCTGTAAAAAAGCTACAAATGGAACAAAAGCGATGCATATAACTTACAAGTTCTTAGGTATATTAATAAAATTGATGCGAACTTCAAACACACACACATACACACACACACACACACACACACACATATATAGAGGGTGTTTGAAAACTTTCTGTACAAATTGTAATAGGGGATAGGCAACACCACGACAAACCCTTTTCGTCTATAAGTGTATGTCCGCTGACGTCACCATTCGGCGCGAGAGGGCGCCGCTGTAATTGGCTAAAAGGTGAAGTGGGCTAGACTCGCGCTTGCCGCGGGCATTCTTAAATCGGACGTAGTACGCGTAACATGGAGCGCTTCACGACTGCTGAGATGGCTGACATGCATATGGTGTATGGGGCTGCCAATGGAAACGGAAGAGCTGCTGTGAGGTTGTACCGACAGCGCTTCCCAAACAGACGTGTGCCAAACCACCAAACGTTTGCGCATTTGCATCGGCGACTGCGAGAAACTGGAACATTCCATGCAAACATGCATGACACTGGTCGGGAGAGAAACGTGCGCACTCCTGACATGGAAGAAGAAATCCTACGGCGATTTGAGGACAATCCAAGCGCAAGCACGCGAGGTGTTGCACGTATCCTCGGTGTGAACCACGACCTGGTCTGGAGAGTGTTGCACGAGCAGCAGTTACATCCGTTTCATCGTCAGAGAGTCCAGGCATTACAAACCCGTGTAGCATGTGGATTTGCGTGCGCCAACACGTGAGAATTGTGCATGTTAAACACACCCTCACGTGTGAAACAGGCCTCATCTGAGAACAGCACATGAGCCGGAAAATTAGGCTGCACCGCTGTCTGCTGCAGAAACCAGCGTGCGAATTCCACACGAAGAGGGTAATCCCGAGGTTGTAATGCCTGGACTCTCTGACGATGAAACGGATGTAACTGCTGCTCGTGCAACACTCTCCAGACCAGGTCGTGGTTCACACCGAGGATACGTGCAACACCTCGCGTGCTTGCGCTTGGATTGTCCTCAAATCGCCGTAGGATTTCTTCTTCCATGTCAGGAGTGCGCACGTTTCTCTCTCGACCAGTGTCATGCATGTTTGCATGGAATGTTCCAGTTTCTCGCAGTCGCCGATGCAAATGCGCAAACGTTTGGTGGTTTGGCACACGTCTGTTTGGGAAGCGCTGTCGATACAACCTCACAGCAGCTCTTCCGTTTCCATTGGCAGCCCCATACACCATATGCATGTCAGCCATCTCAGCAGTCGTGAAGCGCTCCATGTTACGCGTACTACGTCCGATTTAAGAATGCCCGCGGCAAGCGCGAGTCTAGCCCACTTCACCTTTTAGCCAATTGCAGCGGCGCCCATGGTGACGTCAGCGGACATACACTTATAGACGAAAAGGGTTTGTCTTGGTGTTGCCTATCCCCCATTACAATTTGTACAGAAAGTTTTCAAACACCCTGTATATATATATATATATATATATCCTATACGTAGATAGAAAGGAGAGAGAGTTACAAGGACAAGAGTACCTCAAACACCTTTCGGTTCACTGGGGAAGGTTCCTGTTATGAAACTGGTTCATTTTTAACCTATTCAAGCAGTAGTAGAAAACTGGATAGAAAAGCATTAGGCTCTCTCCCCACCCTCCTACCTTGACTACTACCTTGACTCTGGAAAAGTAGCCAAAGAAATTTTACAGGAAAGAGGAGAATATATGAGGCGTTCGGGCGAATAGAGACGAATCAACCAAAATCCCGAAATGGTTAATTCGCTTCTATTCGCCCGAGCGCCTCATATGAACTAGCTCTACAATTACGCCATGCGCGAATAGAGATCGTACACGAGATAGCACCACTCTATAAACTAACCAAAAATATACTTGTACCGACCGCACATCAACCACATGGTATTGTCACAAAAACCTCGAACATATGGTTTTCAGAGAGAGAGAGAGAGAGAGAGAGAGAGAGAGAGAATTTTTTTGTCTGCAAATTTCATCATTTTTTGCTCAATACTGGAATCGATCACGGATGGCAAACTCACTAATTATTTACGTGCCAATGCCGAACTAAATATTCAATTTTATTAGGCAATATCACTCAAAACCTTTATAATTCTCTGATGGGAATCTAATACGAACAAATCTATTATTACTGCGAGGAAGACTGGGAGAGAGGCGAGTCACGAAACACCGACAATTATTTCACAATGTAAAACTATATAATAATAATAATAATAATAATAATAATAATAATAATTAATAGCACCAGGTAATAAGAAAAATATAAAAATTGAGAATGAATTCCAACAGGCCAGTTGAGTAACCAAACATGGTTGCTCAACTTTATACCTACCGTGTATATATATATATATATATATATGGGATGAATTTCACAATTAAACACATAAAATGAATGAATAATGAAAACCTACAAGGAAAAAGAAAAATGATTCCAAGGCCTTTCGCGTATTCTGAGGTACACCTCGTCAGGGAATGAAGGGAGAAGACGAGATGACAAAAATATATACATATGTACAATGGGACGGAAAAACAAAAAGATTAGCACATGATTAACGAGAGTTAATTAGAGGCAAAAGGTATTTTAACAAGATATTGTCAATTTTATACATTCCCGTACTGTTATTGAAATTATTTTTAAAATGGATAAATGCACATTCTAGAATATTCCTGTCAATTATATCTGTTTTTAACGAGCGCTTTAGAACTATCCCACTTGATACTATGATTACATCTATACATATGGTTAAACAATGCATTAGAATTATGTATGCTCGTTATTCACAAAAGTCCCTGTTGATGACCTACTTGATTTTTTAAAAGATAAGATCTCTGAATATTCTTTCCCTGTTCAACACAACACTTATTGAGTTAATTAAGTTTTGCGTCAAAGATTGTAAATTTCAATTTCAAAATACGTTTTATGCTATGTCGTTTGGATTAGCGATGGGAAATCCCCTCACCGGTATTAGCTAACTTATATATATGGAATTTTTTGAAAGCAGAATTTTGCCTACTATTGCTAATTTTAACCTTGTTTGGTACAGGTATATAGATGATATTGTATGCCTTTGGCCTAATAATTTGGATGTTGACTTATTTCTTGGTATTCTCAACAATTTAGTCCCATCTATTAAGTTCACGATTGAAAAAGAAAATGATGGAAGCTTATCTTTTCTGGATCTAAAAATTTGGAGATGCTTTAATCAGTTCAAATTTGAAATTTATCGCAAGCCTACTAATAATAACTCTTATGTGCATTTTTATTCTGACCATCATCCTTCGATTAAATCTTCTATTTTCTCTGCTATGTTTCTTAGAGCATTGAGAGTTGTCCGTCCTGAATTTTTAGATTCCGAGTTATGCAATGTCATGAATATTGGTACTAAATTATGTTATCCTATTTCGTTTTTAGATAACTGCCTGAGGAAAGCCAAGAATAGGTATTATAATAGTGTAATTGTAAAGGAATTTGAGCATAAAAATATCCTTGGCCTACCTTACCATGTTAATTTTCAATATCTTCCAACTTTACTTAAATCAATTGATGTCAATGTAGTCTTTAAGTATAATACGAGGGCCACTCAGTATATTTTGCCCCACTTTTTTTTTCTTTCCAAGTTTCCTTGTAAGTTCCAGAAATTTTGTACACAAGTATCATAGTTACATACCTTTTTTACAAGTTTTTTTTCCACATAGTCTCCATCTTTTTCTACGGCTTTCCTCTACCTCGAAACAAGGGCCTTTATTCCTTGCTGGTAAAAGTCCGCTGGGTTCCGCTGGAGCCACCTCTTAACCTCCTCAACAACCTCATCATCACTCTGAAACTTTCTTTCACCAATAGCATCCCTCATTGGCCCAAACAAATGGAAGTCTGAAGGTGCCAGATCCGGGCTGTATGGAGGGTGAGGTAACACAGTCAAGCGCATTTTTGGGGTGGCCTCTCTTGTTTGCAAACTGTTGTGTGGTCTTTCGTTATTGTGCAAAAGAAGGACGTCTTCCAGTTTTCGCTCCGGTCGAACTCGCTTTATATGTCTCTGGAGTCTCTGTAGAGTAGCAATATATGCCTCCGAGTTGATTGTTTGTCCTTTCTTCATAATGTCCAGTTGTCCACCAGAATCACCCCTTTCATGTCCCAGAAGATGGTGGCCATAACTTTTCCTGCAGAGGGAGCCATTTTGAACTTTTTCTTGCGTGGGGAGTTTGCGTGATGCCACTCCATGGATTGGAGTTTTGTTTCAGGTTCAAAGTGGTGTACCCAAGTCTCATCCCCAGTCACAATTCGTGATAGGAAGTCATCCCGTTCTGTCTCGTATCGAACCAACGACTCAGACAATTTTTTTCTTTGGGCTTTGTGATCTTCATTCAGTTGGCGAGGAACAAACCGTGAACACACTTTTGAGTATCCCAGTTGCTGAATTATCGTATTCACACTTCCCTCACTAATTCCTTGCTTCAATGATAGCTCCTTGTATGTGACGCGCCGATTTGATCGAATGATGCTGTTAGTACATTGCACAGTGTGAGATGTCACAGCCGATGCCGGGCGACCGCTGCGTGGCTCATCATCGAGGCTGGCTCTCCCTCTCTCCGATGATCTCACACGTTTAGACCAGCGTCCAACTGTGCTTCGATCAACAACAGCATTTCCATAAACGTTTTGTAGACGTTTATGAATATTTCAAACTGTTTCCTTCTCTGCAGTTAAGAACTCGATGACAGCTCTCTGTTTACGACGCACATCACTGTCAGACACCATTTTCGAAACTGCGTTAACTATCGGTTTTATACAAGGGCGTTTAAAAGCGGTTTTATACAAGGAGGGGAGGTTCAAACTGGAAAAAATCCGGTTATGTGAAGCGCAGAAAGTTCAAACTTACGGCCCAAAAGACATTTCAGCCCCATGGCCTATTATTTAGCTAAGAAAAAAGAGTTAAATCACGCCTAATAAAGAATAGCCCGGATAATGTGGTTGTTGTGCGTATTCGATCGGATGTACACAATGTAATTCAGTATGTATAGGCCAAATGGGTAAAACGTTAGATATTAGGGTAAAACAGCAAATAATTCTAATGCATTGTTTAACCATATGTATAGATGTAATCATAGTATCAAGTGGGATAGTTCTAAATGGCTCGTTAAAAAAACATATAATCGAAAGGAATATTCTAGAATGTGCATTTATCCATTTTTAAAAAAATTTCAATAACAGTGCGGTGATGTATAAAATTGACAATATCCTGTTAAAATCTCTTTTGCCTCTAATTAACTCTCGTTAATCATGTGCTAATCTTTTTGTGTTTCCGTCCCGTTGTACATAGGTATATATTTTCGTCATCTCGCCTTCTCCCTTCATTTCCTGACGAAGTGTACTTCTGAATACATGAAAAGGCCTTGGAATCATTTTTCTTTTTCGTTGTGGGTTTGCATCATACTATATATATATATAATAATATATATATATTATTATATATATAAATATAATAATATATATATATTATTATATATATATATATATATATTATTATATATATATAATAATATATATATATATATACACAGTATGATGTGTGCGTGTGTATATATATACATATATATAGAGAGAGAGAGAGTATGATGGATATATATATATATATATTTTAAATTGGGGTTGTTTAACCTCCTTCGCAACATCTAAGGTCATATGACGGAGGGGACCTACAGCTTTACGTGGGATCCGAACCACGGGTTGCTACATAATCTGGGCGCAGAGGACGGTCTCCCATCCAACTACTACCCAGACCCAATGTCGCTTAACTTCGCTGATCTTCGGGAAGCGGTGTTACGATATTGGCCACGACGTAGCCCATATATATATATATATACATATATATATATATATATACAAATATACAAAGGGTGGCGCAAAAGTCAGGAGTCAAGGGAGCCAGCGAGAATCGACCTTTTTCCGTTCTATGGCCGCTACTATTTTTAAATATAAATTAGTTTCAATTAAAAAAATTTATGAGTCAGGGAGTGATCATTGCATAAATTATAAATTTTTAAAATAAAAAGTAATTTTCTTTAAAAATAGTAGCGGCCATAGAATGGAAAAGATCCATTCTCTTTGGCTCCTTTGACTCCTGACTTTTGCGCCACCTTATATAACCTTTGGTAACCTTCGGTTAGCTTCCGCCCGAATTGTTCATTCTGACGAAGGTCAAGCTTTTCACTCCACCTTAGACCTACAGTTTAACGTGGAATCCGAACCACGCCCCACCAGCAGCCCAGCGTCTTAACCACTGGGCCACCCACGGTTCCCATTTATCTACCAACCACTTTCTTTATTGTGTAGAAGGATGAACAGTTGGGTTTTGCTGCGCGCCGGCTGCCGTCACCGGGTCTCGAAACGGGGGCCGATGGATTCGTAGTCAGCGACGCGAACCACTACACCACCGAGGCCCATATATATATATATATATGAAAATTATTTCACGAAAGTAACACGTGAAAAATATTTATGATGAATAAAACCACGAATGAAAGGAAACAGAATGGGGCTCAAGCGCTTTCGTCTAATGACATCCTCAGGAACACTGAGGATGTCATTAGACGAAAGCGCTTGAGCACCATTCTGTGTTTCCTTTCCTTCGTGGTTTTATTCATCATATATATATATAATTAGAGGGCATAATAATAATTTGTGACATTACAACAGCGAGCTAATTCCATTTAGTTTAGTGACACTTTTCTACATGAGAGAGAGAGAGAGGAGCCAGTTTGACGTGTTCTCCATCCATCCCACGCAGAACATCGACTGGAAAGTGATAAATGCTCATTGTCGACCGTGTTTTGGTCGTGCGGATGAAATATATCTGTCGCCGCGCCAAGGGAGCCAGGTACCTGGGGAACTGTAGTGGTTAATTTGCCCGTTATGCGCAACGGTTATTTTTAATCAACGCATCTCCACTCCATGTGGGAAATGTGTACCACACTCGGTTTTTCTCTTTCACTAATGCCCCTTTCAGTCTGTCTCACAGAATCGATATAATTTCTGAGTTTACACTCACTTGATCACTATACAGTTGAGGTATCACTTACCCTTCTCCATTCTGAGTGCAATTTCGACCAGTAATTGCCCCTCAAAGTATGAATTTTTGCGGCGCTTCATTCAGAACATCGATGAATTTTCTATTCCTCATTCAGCTTTCACATTTAAAAACAAACTACATTCAAATAACTGAGCGAAGGTAATTTAGATGATTTTGGTTTCAATTTATACTGTTTATTTAGTAAGAGGAAAATGATTTTTTACTTTCAGGTTTGATTCACAAATATTCCAAGAAAATACGACGGGCCGAGTTTTAAAACGGGACAAAGCAATATTTCAAAATTTAAAAAAAAAAAAAAATCAGTAAAAATGTCACAAAAATTCCTTGCATAAATTCAAAGTAAAAAGAAGAATTGGCATTCAAACAAGCTTAGTCAAATTTTCCAAGTTACACAATAAAACATTTAACTTATTCAAGAGAGTATAGCAAAATTACAGACGACAAATTAGATCATGTATACACTATATGCAGAGAAGAGCGTGTCAGGCCGAAAGTATTATACAATATTCCTTGTCTAATCAAACTGAGCAAGAATTTTATATAAAAATTGTTCTGGGTGGAGCCAATTAAAACTGATTGCCTTGAAGGTGGGCTTTCCCCTCAAATTCGTAGTAATTGTTTTTCACTTGAAGAGGGATTACAAAAAGACATTGGTACAAGTGGCTGTTTGGCGTCTATAGAACAAATTTCCCATGGGTTTTAAGTTGTTTTGTTTACAGTAGTGTAACGACGTATAATGAATAGACATTACAAAATTACTTATAGAACAATAAATCAGCGGCAGCGCGAAAGAGTTTCGAAGGCCGGGTCAGTAAGGTTACCATTTAGGTGAGGAAAGGAACTTATGCGTTATGCAGAAGTGCGTGCGTTATGTAGTGGCTACGTGAACTATGCGCTAGTCGCGTGAAAAGAGGAAATCTTAACGCATTCAGAATTGACGTCATTTTGATTAGCGTTTTATGACTTTTACTATTCTTATCTACTTAGCTTAAAGGGATTTTCTCATGTTTGACCTATCGGGCGAACATATCCAATCAGATTCAGCCCTTCTGAATTTATTTACTATCGACTACTACTACGCATACTCCTCCATTTATTTGCGATACTGTTTAATCCACGCCACACATTATAACTCACAAAGCAAACATTATGTACGTAAACAAAGATAACTTTTTCTCTTTGGGTGAATATACAAATGAATAAAGTCCAAACAGTACGAATGCACTGCTATTTCTAATTATCTTCTGAACATTTTTCTAATCAATTTGAGTGCTTTATGCGTTAGAAACTCTGAACGTTAAATGTCGCAGTAGATTTGACACAAATTAAGCGCCCGTCATTCATTTTCCGAAACAATAAATATATCAGATGCTCTTATTACATTTATCAACGCCGACCTGAAGGCGGCGGAGATAGGGCATTCAGTGAGGGTTGTATGCGGGTATGTGGGACGTGGGTTGGTATATGTCGCCAAGATAAGTGAACTTAGTACGGGGGTTCGCTAGGTCAAAAACTGGAAACCAGTTTTTCCTGGTCATTCAACAACTTTTAGGTCTCTATGTCAAAGGTCAAAGCCACAAGATCACTAAGGTCATACTAGTTCTCAACTCAATTAACTCAACGAGCCGTACGTAAGTTTACCAGGTGATACGCTAGCCATCCTATACACTTGACGTATTCACTAACGTTATATCTTAACAGTGTTCAAGCAATTACGCAAAAACAAATTAAGCTATATACTAACCAAAATTCTGTCATACTCTAATCATCCTACTACGTTCAGGTCCGTAGGTTAAAGGGCAAGATCACAAGGTCACTTAGGTCAAGCTGGTTCTTCACTTAATAGGCTAACTCATGTGTGGCTCAACTTATGATGACCAAACTTTGTATATGACCTCAACGTGCTCTGCCCTTACTATATCGTACACAGTGGTGTACTAAGGGGGGTGCGAGGGGGGCGGTCCACCCCGAGTGACAGCCAGGAGGGGGGTGCCATCGGGAGAGCTGAGATACCAGTACAAGTTTTCAAACCAAATGAAAAATTCGCCAAAGTAGGAAAAAAAAAATTTAAATGTTCAAACTATTACTACAGTTTAATGTTAATTTCCACTATAAAATAAATTTTTATTTGCAATACAAAATTTACAAACGAAATATTAAATATTTGATAAAAATTACATCGAAAGACGAACGTTTGTTTACGTTTTAGTTATCAATTTGTTGACACAAGAGGATCAGCTCAGATTTTGCTGTCTGCTGTATGTGATTTCTCTTTTTTGAGTTACCTTTCTTTCTGGTGTGAAGTCTTAGAAGAAATTAATCTCACACAAAAGTATTTGCAAAGAGTTGGAATCAGCCTTGAAAAGTGCATTGTGAAGCTCCAAGCTCTAAAACTGTTTCTTGAAGATCAGCGCAATGAAATTGTGGAGAGGCCATTCATTATGCAACTACAAAGTGTGAGGAAATGGACATTTCTATGGAGAGAAGAGGGAGAGTAAAGCTCCGAAAAAGGATGCCAGGAGAGATGGCAAAGGATGCTGATCTCACATTGCCAGAGGAAGTATAAAGGGCTATGTTTGAATGTCTTGATCGCTTTCATCAAGATTGGAGATTCGTTCTAAGGCAATGGATCAAATTCTGTCAATCTTTGCTGTTATTCAGCCAAACACTTTGGTTGTTGCAACAGAAGAAGAACTTCGGAAGTATATTCCAAATTTGACTCAGATTTTCGATGAATTCTCTGATGAAGATATCAGTGTGGAAATTGGACGACTTCGGAGGCATTTGGAAGCTGCCAAAATCAGCGTTGAAGAGGCAAAGAAATGGACAGCATTGCAGTTTCTGGAGTTTATTGTGAAATGGGATTTTTGTGAATCTTTGCCAAGCTTGCCACTGTGTTTGAGATTTTTTGACTGTCTGTGGTGTCTATTGCTTCATGTGAAAGAAGTTTTTCCAAATTGAAATTGATAAAAAATTTCTTTCGCTCAACCATGAGTCAGACAAGATTGACAAATCTGGCTTTACTTTCAAATGAACATGAATATGCAAAGAAGGTGAATTTTGATGAGGTCATTGATCAATTTGCAGAAATTAAGGCTCGAAAGCAGAAACTGTGAATCCTCTCTATTTACCTTTGAAGAATAGGCTGAGCGTTGAGACTGGATTTCCTGTTTTTTGTATAAAATGAAATGCAGTATTACCTGTTCACTGAATTTTTAATGTCCTGCATTTTTCTTATTTCCAATTTGCTTATGACAGTACTGTACTGTTTAAAAATTTACTTGCAAATATAATATATTTTTCTGTGTTTAAATTTTGAAATTATTTATGGGGGGTGCCAAATACTTTAGGTACGCCCCTGATCGTACACTTAAAGACAAAAGGTCACAGGGTCACTGAGATCATATCATATTTACAATGTTTAAAGAATAACGCAACGCGGTAACAAACGAAGTTAGGCTAATCAAACTTTGGTCATATATCTGACATTATATGGTCTGTTCACGGGTACGCTTTTCGAGTGTAAAGGTTAAAGGCCAAAGTCACAACGCTACTAAGGTCACAAGGCCAGACGTCTAGTCTTCTTTTGAAGATACCCACTGCCAAAGGTGGGCAGGACCGAGTTCCAAAAGGACCAAACTCCACGAACTCGGTCCTTTTTAAGGACCGTGAGCGGGAAAGTCGGTCCTTTTCTCAGTGAGGACCGAAATGAGGAGCGACGGTCCATTTTTAAGCAATTCCGGACGGTCTTTTTTAGTGATTTTAGTGTGTTTAGTGATTATTTGAAGTTCTAAAGAAGATGGATCGTTTCCTCCAGAAGACTCAGAAAGAGACTGAGACTGAACTGAACTTGTTTCAACACCTGAAGGACTTGTTCATCAAGTTTAACACGCCTATCCCATCCAGTGCCGCCGTGGAGAGGCTCTTCTCTTTGGGGAAGGACGTCCTCAAGCCGAAAAGGTCAGGGCTCAGTGACAGCCATTTGAAATGCTAGTCTTCTTGAAGGGAAACTCAAGCATTTAACTTAATAACTTTTTTTCATCATTTATGTATTGTATTAATTATAATTTACGTTAATAAAATTAAAGATTTCCGGTGTCTTTAATTTCATTTTTCATGTTAATCAAATTTTTCACTTATATTATATATAAGGACCGAGGACCGAGTCGTTCCTAGGTCCTATCTTCAGAAAGGACCGTGACCGGAACCGTCGTCCAGTTTGAGGCAAGGACCGGGACCGTCGGTCCTTTATGAGGCCCGGGTGCCCACCTTTGCCCACTGCAACACCACTCGTGTTCCTTAGTTCCATGGGCAGGTGGTTAAACAGTCTTGGTCCTCTTACAACAAAACTATTTTCTTTCAGAGTTGAGGATGTTCCCTGTCTAGCCCTTAATTTGGGAACACGACACATTCTTCCTTTCCTACTTGTCACTGTTGTTGGGGGGGGGGGGGGATTATAGGGTTCAAAGTAAGATTAGGGACTAGTTCCTCCATTATTTTCCAAGTGTACCTCTTCTTTCCAGTGTTATATATATATATATATATATATATATATATATATATATATATATATATATATATATATATATATATTATTCATCGATGCAGTCATAGTTTAAGTAGAAGTATGAATAGTTAAACATCTTTTCACATAGAGCACCATTCCGCCCATACGCTCATTTCAGGGTACGAGCAGCTCGCAGCAGCATTGCCAAGCGAATAGGGGTCAAAGTACTGACGAGCCTTCCGTACGTAGTTCATCACCACTGAAAGTAACAATGCTCTGTGTTAGTCTAGTCCAAAGAATATCCATTTCCGTATTCAATTTACTGCAATTTTCGTTAGTTTGCATTGCAAACACCACCAGTTATTATCAGTCCTAATGCATGATTCTGCAGGGGAGATGCACCACAAGTTTGTGTGTATATATATATGTTAACCCCTCCGTCTATGGCCCTGGGTGGTTCGAGTCGACGGGGGTTCTGGTTAGGAGGCAGCAACGGATGTTACTTGCAGTAGTTTCTTCTATACTACTCCGAGTTCTTCTTTAGTGGCTCGGAGGATTCTGAGAGGCTTATTAAATTCTTTGAGGTTTCTCCCGATTCTTCTTGTAGCTTATCGGGAGATTCTAATGACTAAGTTTCTGAAGAGAGCACGGCTCGAAGGAGATAAAGACTTTTTCTTACTGTGGTTTACTCCTAAACTGTTACAGGTAATGCTCAGCCTCGTAGTTGGTATCAGAACAAACATGGAGAAATTGGTGGGCTTTATATACCCAGATTCTACTAACATCATCATTATTAAATGTTGAAGAGGCTGCATTATTTTGCACAATATTTGAAAATAAAGTGTGTAAGGTTTAAACGGATAAACAAGATATTTGAAGATGAAGCCATATTTTATCTTAAACTGCGTATTTTCAGATCTGATGTTATCATGATCTGCCAAGTTAACTAAAAGTGGAAATTGAACTATGCATCTTTACACTAAAATATGCATATGAGTAAAAATTAAAGGTTTAAGATTTACAATTAAATGCTTAGGCAAGAGATGACTTCAACATTTATAATGAAGAAAGAATGTATACAAAACATGACATGGCAAAAGTTACTCAGGATTCATTATTCAGCTAAATCTAAAAAATGATTATGAGATTTTAAAAAACAACAGGTCATCAATTATTTGGCAAAGTAGAAAGCACATCAAAATTTATCACAACGGAAAAATAATAATAAAAATAATAACAACAGTATTGCCGATTCGACATTCCTTATGGCGACATAATGTCGGGTCGGACATTGAGTACATTGTAATTTTGGTCTATTGTAACTATGATTATAATTATCAATTCATTTATTACACTGGGGAACAAATTTCAAATTTTTGTCTATTGAATTAGATTTGACAGTTACTTCTAGGTAATTTGGGTGCGCTGAGCACGAATTTTACTCGGTTTTGCTCTATCATGTCCTGATTTTGCTCAACACCCCTCCTCTTTCGTCGTATTCATAAAAAGGTTTTTTTCTCAATACTCGCTAAGTCTTTTTGCAGTTACACATTATGCAACTAGGTTTTTATCTAGGTATTTGTACCTATTGTTATGGTATTGTTGTATTATGTATATTTTTATATGTAACACCCTAAAAATATTTTTAATTTTGTCATTTTTAACCCATTTTAATATTAGTAAATTAAGCTAAAAATATCATAGAATTCTAAAATTTTCTCGAGCGTTCCTGTTCTCTGTAGAGTATTCTAGAGGGACAACTAAAATATATAAAAGCGACTCGTTTCCAGAGTTAATCAGTCAATTCAATCAGTCAGTCAGTCAGTCAGTCAGTTGAGTTAGTTAATTAAGTTTGGGCATTAACATAATTTTGAATTGGCATATGATTTAGTGAGTAATTTTGTCATCGTGATTTAATATAGTTGATTTAATTAGACGTAATTTATATTGTACCTACTCATCCGTGTTTCTAGTTTAATTTCATAGATTGTAAGTACCTATTTCATAATAAGTACCTATTTAAACTAATTTTTGTGTTTATATTTCAGATTTTCTTAAATTTATATGAATTAAGGGCTTTAAATACCTTTACAAATTGGCAGAACAGTCAAGCAATATGTCATCAAGCACTAGAAAGTTCAAATGCAAAAACAACCCTGATTCCTTCTGTTATATATGTGGAAATTTTACACTTCCACATCAACGAGCAAATATAACTGACTTCGTAAAAAGAGCTTACTTAGCTTATTTTGGCATAAAACTGGGGGACCAAGATAAATCGTGGGCTCCACATAAAGCCTGCACTATATGCATTGAAAGACTGCGACATTGGACGAAGGGTTCGGATTCAAAAATACCTTTTGGAGTTCCGATGGTAAGTTTATGATTTCATAAAACTACGTAATTTAATCACTAGTATACTGTAACTTACCTAAATGTAATTGTAACTTAGGTACATAAACAAAAATTTACAGAAAATGTTTATAAGAATCTCAAATATTGCATAAGGTTGAAACACATAGAAATGTTAAATGTTTGGGTGATAACTTTTGATAAAATTCATAAAAACAAGTCTCTCGTCGCTTTTGTTAACGCTTTACAATTTTTTTCCATATCAGGTGTGGCGAGAGCCTACTAACCACGAGACCGATTGCTACCTTTGCTTTGTCAAGACTTCGGGCTTCACTAAGAAAAATAAACATTGTATCGAGTACCCAAATTTCGACACCGCGATACGACCTGTGTACATTCAAATGAGATCCCCATTCCAAAATTTAAGGGTCTGCCAACTCAAGAATTAGTTGAAGATGTTCCTGAAAATATTGTTATGCACTTTGAGGAGTCAGACACCGATTTTGACCCCAGCGTATTTGAAAGTCAAAACGATCCGCAAAAGTTTAACCAGGCCGAGTTGAATGATCTTGTAAGGGATCTAAATTTGCCAAAAAAGGCTGCGGAAATTTTAGCTTCAAGACTTAAAGAGAAAAACTTGCTTACTTCAAACACATACATTTCATTTTACAGAAAAAGAGAAGAAGAACTTGTTAAATATTTTAGAACAGAGGATAGTTTAGTATATTGCTGCGACATAGTTGGTTTGTTAAAGAAGATGGGGGTTGAGTCTTACGATGCAAATGATTGGCGCTTGTTTTTAGACAGTTCGAAAAGAAGTCTTAAGTGTGTGTTGTTGCATAATGGCAATCTATACGGCTCGATACCGACTGGGCACTCAACAAAATTAAAAGAAAAGTATGAACATATAGAAAAGGTTTTAAATCTTATCAAATATAGGGAGCACGAGTGGATCATATGTGTTGACTTAAAAATGGTTAATTTTCTGCTAGGACAACAAGGAGGGTATACTAAATATCCCTGCTTCCTTTGCTTATGGGACAGCAGAGCCAAGGAAGAACATTATTTCAAACAAATCTGGCCAGCACGAACATCACTTACTGTCGGAGAAAAAAACGTAATTAATCCACCTTTAGTGAGCAGAGATAAAATCATATTTCCTCCTCTGCATATAAAACTAGGCCTCATTAAACAATATGTAAAAGCTTTAGATACGAACGGCGAGTGTTTCAAATACATAACTTCAAAATTTCCAAGTTTAAGTTATGAAAAAATCAAGGCGGGAATTTTCGACGGTCCACAAATAAGAACAATGATTAAAGACAGCAATTTTCCTAATGTCATGAATGAACGCGAAAAAAATGGCTGGTTCTCATTCGTGGACTTGATAGAAAACTTTTTAGGCAATTATAGGGCAGATAACTACGAAGAAATCGTAAAAAAACTTTTAAGGGACTACAAAGAGTTAGGTTGCAATATGAGCATAAAAATGCATTTTTTGAATAGCCATCTTGACCAATTTCCAAGTAATTTAGGTGATGTAAGTGACGAACAAGGGGAGAGATTCCACCAAGATATCAAAATTATGGAGGAACGGTACCAAGGCCGCTGGGATTCCCACATGATGGCTGATTACTGCTGGTGCTTGAAAAGAGACCTGCCATCAACAAGCAAATACGCTAGAAAGTCTTACAAAAGAAAATTTTTGCCACAGTGAAAGCTTCATATCTGTTTGTTTTTTTATTTTAAGTCATTTCTATCGTTATAATGTAATTTTACTGTAGTTTGAACTGCTTGTATTCATGAAACTTGAAAAAAAAATTTAACACATGACTTAATTTTTTAGTCCTAATTTGAAAAATCTGGAAAATGGCACAAGGCTGTCGACAAGAATCAGGACCTGATAGAGCCAAACCGAGTTGAAATTCGTATTCAGCGCACCCAAATTACCTAGAATCAAGTGTCAGATATCATTCAATAAAATACGTGTTGCCCAGTGTTATCGTTAACTACAATTTCATTAAAGTACATTGACTACGTTATTTAGTACATTACATCATTAAGTACAGTTTCATTAAAGTACATTACATTATATTAAATTAAAAGTATTACAGTTAATTATAATTAAACAGTTACTATAACTTTGTTTTGTTACAGTGTTTCATATTAATAGACAATTAAGATTTTAGAAATATAATACAAAGTACATGGGCACATACGGTATGGATGAATATGGTTGATAATAATATTTATACTACATAACATATAAATAATGACTTCTATAGAGTGTACAGTTTTTATTATGATGTTAAAGAATTTTCATACATTGAATACTAGAGATATGATGAAGGGAAATTAATGACGGGAAAATGTGACGTCATAGTTATTGAATTTGTACGTATAGTACAAATCATTATTAGGAAGACTTACAAGAACGAATTAGATACAAAGAGTGGGTATTAATGACTAAGAAGTACAACTACGGGTTCCAATCCTGTTACATGCAATGTGTATGCATAATCTAGGGTCGAGGGTGAGATGCAAGACAATCATAATTAATTATAATAACTTCTATAACAAAAATGAAAAATGGAAAATGGATACGACTAAACCATAGAAATGGGAGATCGTAAGGTTATGACACAAACAAAAATAGAAGCTACAAATACAATTTTTATCCAAAACTCGCTTAGGCGATTTTGGTTTCTTATGTAAAAATGAATATGGATTAGTCATTGTTCATTTTACAGTGTTTCCCCATCTAAAATGGTATTTATACAATAATCTAATAGGGTACCATTAATACAATAAATGAGAAAATAACATCCTAACTACTTCAAGTTAGATGACGAATTTTCCTTTACATTACAAATTTTTATACAGAACAAGTGAGTTATTATATAATATAAAAAATTCAAAGATTAATACTTTAATTTAGACAAACAGAATAAAGGATTAATACGTTAATTTAGACAAACAATTAAGTTAGACAAACAATGATATGGTTAAAAAAAATTTTACAAAATTTTTATTTTTCTGTAGGAAAAATTACGTTCATAATGAATAGGTAAAAGGGAAAAATATAAATTTTAAAGTTCATGGATTTTCAAGGTTACCATGATAGTACAATTGATAAACTAATTTTATTGACTATTGTAGGTAAAAATAGAATTACGTAATGGATGATGTATAGACCTGTGGTCTAGTGTGTATTTGTGTGTACTAGGTACAAAGTGTGTATCTTATAAGTTTGAGGGACAGATTAGCTGAGAAGATTGTTAAATTAACTGAATAAATGCATGAGCAAGATATATTAGAAAGCAAAAATGATTAAGATTAAATTACATAGTTAGCACTTACGCGCAATGAAATAGTTTATTGTGATATCCAATGATTTTAGCATAAGGTTTGTATATAGTATATATAGTGTGCATACATGCATTTTTATTGACTGTTGTAGGTACAAATCGAATTACGTAGTGGATGATGTATAGACCTGTGGTCAAATGTGTATTTCTGTTTATTGGGTACAGATTGTAGTGGTTGGTGATACGTTCAAAAGGAGAAAGGGGATTTGGAAGGTTTGTGAATTAACAAAAAATAATGTATAATAATTTAAGATGGGTTTAGGGTTATATATATATATACTTTAAGGAACAGATAAAATAACTTAATAAATGCATGAACGAGAATTTATATGTAGTAAGCAATAATTATTAAGATTATAATGATGATGATGTTTGCATACGAGTTTTAATGCAAAAGTGACTGAAGGGACGGAACGTAAATTGAATTCGACTACGACAATTACTCAGTATTAATCGAATAAAAAAAAATATAAAAAATATAACCATTGAAAATAGGAACCAATTATAAACTATAATGAATTAAACATATACTGTAATATAAAAAAACACAACCTAAATTGAGGTTATGTTCCATCGTACCAAAGAGGAATTAACCATGGTTGAACCATTTCTCTGGTTGACATAGTTCAACTGGGTTAGGGGTGTTAAAATAAAAATAAAATAAAAAGACAAAGTTTGGAGTACTACATTCGGGGGAATTGAGTGACTAAGCGGGGGGTATAAGTCTGAAATTGACAATACGTCTTTCGTGAGCACTGCTCTTTAAAAAAGGATTGCTTGTCACATTACTTTGAACAAAAATTAAAAGAGTTGAAACAAAACGAAGGGATGGCATGTTCCTCATATAGTAATTTAAAAGGAGTCATTGGGACAAGATCGATTAATTAATTATTACACAACTACTATTATCACGTATACATTACAATGATTATCAAAGTCATTACAACCTTTGTACAAATAATAAATTACATAACTATATATTATATACGTAACAATGCATGAAACGGGAAAGACAAATCGGTGAATTTCCGTCTTACAAACAAAAAAGGTTAACTAAAGACGCAAATCGGTCAATTCAGGGTGAATTTAATTCTCTTTTACAACAAAAAAAAGGTTGAATTAAATTCTTAACTTACTTTTTTTCTTAAATTAAATTCTCTTAAATTACAAAGGAAAAGTTGAATTCAATTGACTGCATTGAAAACTAACTTGGGACTTCAAAACTAACTTTTTTTCAAAAACTAACTTTTTTTTCAAAACTAACTTTTTTTTTTCAAAACTAACTTTTCTTTTTCAAAACTAACTTTTTTTTTCAAAACTTTTTTTTCAAAACTAACTTTTTTTTTCAAAACTAACTTTTTTTTTCAAAACTAACTTTTTTTTTTCAAAACTAACTTTTTTTTTCAAAACTAACTTTTTTTTTCAAAACTAACTTGAACTCTTATCAAGTATTCTGAAACTAACTTGAACTCTTATCAAGTATTCTGAAACTAACTTGAACTCTTATCAAGTATTCTGAAACTAACTTGAACTCTTATCAAGTATTCTGAAACTAACTTGAACTCTATCAAGTATTCTTGAAACTAACTTGAACTCTATCAAGTATCTCTATAACTCTATAAACTCTATAAACTCTCTGTAAACTCTCTCTTTCTTAATTTGCAAGTCAATTTAATTCAATAATTTGAAAAAATTTGCAAACAAAAATAAAAAAATATTAACAATATTTCACTCTAATGTACGCGAAGGTACTGTACTATTATGTTTAGTACATAAAAATAAAATTTTTCTATACTGACTATAATAGTGAAAATAACTGAAATTAACTCTCTGAAATTAACTTCTGTTACATTTAACTTGTTACATTTAACTTGTTACATTTAACTTCTGTTACATTTAACTTCTGTTACATTTAACTTCTGTTACATTTAACTTCTGTGAAAATTAGTTTCACTAAAAAAAAATGTATCACTGGTGTCTGAAGTGTTCACTGTGTTTTGTGTTAATTCTGGCTCAATACTAAATATTAACTGTTAATAATAATGACTTTTCAAATGTTTAGAAATTATTTTAAAAAAGAGTTTTGTACTTAACAAGATTCCTATGGCGAAATCCTTAGAGACGTGTCCTGAAGACGTGTCTTGCTGGCCACTTGTTCCTGGATGAAAAGTAGGCGTGAAGAACTTGGAGTCGTAACGCACCGGTTGAAGGGTGGATGTGACGAACTAGAAGTCGTGACACGCCGGTCAACTGGGTGTTAGTCTGGTTCCAGGGTCTGGAAGACTGGAAGAATCCTGGAGTCGTGAAGATCCTGGTTTAAAGGGTCGCCAGTTGTTAAGATCCTCTTCTTCTATGTGTTTATCCTGATGCAGGGTAATTTCTATCTTGGCCAAAGAGTGGCCTCTTCTTAAATCTTCTTGTTAAAATCTTCTTTTAAAAATCTTCTTCTAAAAATCTTTTTCTTATCCTGGTAAAGGGTCGCCACAATGTTAACCCCTCCGTCTATGGCCCTGGGGTGGTTCGGATCGACGGGGTTCTGGTTAGGAGGCAAGCAACGGATGTGTGACTTGAAGTGGTTTTCTTCTATACTACTCTCCGAGTTCTTCTTTAGTGGCTCGGAGGATTCTGAGAGCTTATTAAATTCTTTGGGGTTTCTCCCCGATTCTTCTTGTAACTTATCGGGAGATTCTAATGACTAAGTTTTCTGAAGAGAGCACGGCTCGAAGGAGAAGATAAAGACTTTTCTTACTGTGTTTTACTCCTAAACTGTTACAGGTAATGCTCAGCCTCGTAGTTGGAATCAGAACAAATATGGGAGAAATTTGGGGTTTATATACCCCGATTCTACTAACATCATCATTATTAAATGTTGAAGAGGCTGCATTATTTTTTGTACAATATTTGAAAATAAAGTTGGTAAGGTTTAAACGAATAAACAAGATACTTGAAGATGAAGCCATATTTCATCTTAACTTGCATATTTTCAGATCTGATGTTATCATGATCTGCCAAGTTAACTAAAAGTGGAAATTGAACTATGCATCTTCACACTAAAATATGCATATGAGTAAAAATTAAAGGTTTAAGATTTACAATTAAATGCTTAGGTAAGAGATGACTTCATCTTTTATAACGAAGAAAGAATGTATACAAAACATGACATGGCAAAAGTTACTCAGGATTCATTATTAAGCTAAATCTAAAAAGATGATTATGAGATTTTAAAAAACAACAGGTCATCAATTTTGGCAAAGTAGAAAGCACATCAAAATTTATGCCAACGGAAAAATAATAATAAAAAAAATAACAACAGTATCGCCGATTCTACATTCCTTATGGCGACATAATGTCGGGTCGGACATTGAGTACATTGTAATTTTGGTCTACTGTAACTATGATTATAATTATCAATCATTTATTATCGTTAACTACAATTTCATTAAAGTACATTGACTACGTTATTTAGTACATTACATTAAGTACAGTTTCATTAAAGTACATTACATTATATTAAATTAAAAGTATTACAGTTAATTATAATTAAACAGTTACTATAACTTTGTTTTGTTACAGTGTTTCATATTAATAGACAATTAAGATTTTAGAAATATAATACAAAGTACATGGGCACATACGGTATGGATGAATATAGTTGAATAATAATATTTATACTACATAACATATAAATAATGACTT
The DNA here is from genome assembly GCA_023014485.1 of Bathynomus jamesi. Lineage (NCBI taxonomy): Eukaryota > Metazoa > Arthropoda > Malacostraca > Isopoda > Cirolanidae > Bathynomus > Bathynomus jamesi. The sequence continues at coordinate 130,567 of JAJOZX010008270.1, read as the reverse complement.
CTATAGAGTGTACAGTTTTTATTATGATGTTAAAGAATTTTCATACATTGAATACTAGAGATATGATGAAGGGAAATTAATGACGGGAAAATGTGACGTCATAGTTATTGAATTTGTACGTATAGTACAAATCATTATTAGGAAGACTTACAAGAACGAATTAGAGAAAAAGAGTGGGTATTAATGACTAAGAAGTACAACTACGGGTTCCAATCCTGTTACATGCAATGTGTATGCATAATCTAGGGTCGAGGGTGAGATGCAAGACAATCATAATTAATTATAACAACTTCTATAACAAAAATGAAAAATGGAAAATGGATACGACTAAACCATAGAAATGGGAGATCGTAAGGTTATGACACAAACAAAAATAGGAAGCTACAAATAAAATTTTTATCCAAAACTCGCTTAGGCGATTTTGGTTTCTTATGTAAAAATGAATATGGATTAGTCATTGTTCATTTTTACATATATATATATATTATATATAAAGGTAATGAAAACTATGATGTCATATACACGGATTTTGCTAAAGCTTTGGTATAATAGCGCATAAAATGAAACATATGAGAATAACAGGCAAAGTTGGAAAATGGATCTACAACTTTCTCAGAGAACGTCTACAGGTCAGCGAACGTCAGCGAGGCAAAAAGAGGTGGGGCCTTGCAGAGGGACACGAACAGAATATGCAAATGGTCAGAAGAGACATGACATTTAACACCGAGAAATTCCAGCTCTGGAGATATGGTAGAACTGAGGAACTTAGACAACATATTATGCCCCGGACAGACAGAAAATTCAGAGAAGCACGAAAACGATAGATTTCAGGGTTATAATGACCGATGATGCGAAATTCGAGACACAAAATCAGATAGCGATAAACAAAGCAAAAAGAGTCGGGACAGTTAATAAGAACCTTCAAAACAAGGGACAAGACAGTAATGATTTCCTTGTTGAAAACAGTGATCATACCAAAACTTGAATACTGCTCAGTCTTGACGTCCCCGGCAGAACATACTATAGATGTACCCGAAGGCATGGAACGGAGGGCAAACAAACTAATCTCTACCTTAAGAAAATTAGAATATAGAGATAAAAGGAATTAGAGATACGTAGTTCTGAGAGACGTTGTCTAAGAGGAGATATGATATAAGCCTGTAAGCCAGTGGTGCGCAAACTTTTTTGATGTGAGGGCCAAGCGAAGAAAATAACTAAATGTATTAGCCTACTTACTTTCCATCTAAGTCATAAATTGGGTCACTTTTATATTCTAACTTTTTCATTGAATTGAAAAGACCCGTGGGGCCACTGAAAAGACCCGTGGGGGACACATTTGGCCCGCGGGCCAGGGTTTGTGCATCACTGCTGTAAGCATTCAAAACTTTCTCAACTTCAGATAATGTAAATGCCAATGGACTTTCTCATTTAACAGAAGAACAAGAGAACACAAGATATAGAAAACAAACGACGTAGTCTAAATTAAAGCAAATACTTTTTTGGTTATAAAATTTTTGATTGGGGGGGGGGGGGGGGGGGGCTTACTACATGATGTTGTGAACTGTAGCTCCTTAATTGAAGACTTAAAGAAACGGCTAACCGATTTCATGAAACAAGGAAATAATCTGAATGAGGGTAAAAAAAAAATCTGCCCATTTCGCTTATTACTTACAAGAATGTTGAACTGATCATATTGAACAGAGTAGTTTAAAGTTGGCCACCATTTTGGTTTCATATAAACCTCATAATTTTATTCAGTCATTTCGTTAATTTGACATCTTCAGTTGTAAATATATAAGTATATAAATGTTTATTTATCTACTTTTTACATATTTAAGTTCTCTCTTTGTAAACCATATATTTTTATTATATGAAATCCTGATATATATATATATATATATATATATATATATATATATATATATATATATATATATATATATATATATATTACACAAAAGTTTCTCGGGGGACCATTTTGAGTTGTAATATATATATATAAAAATACAAAGTATATCACTACGAAAAAAATAGAAGAGTTAATGTGAAATTTTATATTCATGGAAATGATATAACGAAGGTGACTGCGTTAAAATTAAGATTACTTGCAGCTGTGTTTCATTAAACACAGGTTCGAATTCCAAATGAAGAAGAATCATTCTTTGTAGGTTGAAAGAGACGATTCCGTAAGAGCTTCTCAAATTCCAGAAGCTTTATGTAAGTGGCAATGTGGTCTGTGCTCTTCTCGCAGAAGGAACAGACAAATCTTCTTGACAACGCCATTCTCTGATTTCAGTTATTTATATATATATATATATATATATATATATATATATGAAAATTATTTCACGAAGGTAACACGTGAAAAATATTTATGATGAATAAAACCACGAAGGAAAGGAAACACAAAATGGTGCTCAAGCGCTTTCGTCTAATGACATCCTCAGGAACATATATAATATATTATATATATAATATACAGTGAGTCAAAAGTCTGGAAACATAGGAACTATGCTTTGCAATGCAAATATATATAATTATATATATATGATGAATAAACCACGAAAGAAAGGAAACACAAAATGGTGTAGTGGTTAGCGTCGCTGACTACGAATCCATCGGCCCCAGGTTCGAGACCCGACGGCAGCCGGCGCGCAGCAAAACCCAGCTGTTCATCTTTCCACACAATAAAGAAAGTGGTTGGTAGATAAATGGGTACCCTAGGTGGCCTAGTGGTTAAGACGCTGGGCTGCGGATGGGGCGTGGTTCGGATTCCACATTAAACTGTAGGTCTAAGGTGGAGTGAAAAGCTTGACCTTCGTCAGAATGAACAATTCGGGCGGAAGCTAACCAAAGGTTATAATTGCATTGAAAAGCATAGTTCCTATGCTTCCAGACTTTTGACTCACCCTGTATGTATGTATGTATGTATGTGATGAAAATAACCACAAAGGAAAAAAGAAACAGAATGGTTCTGTGTTTCCTTTTTCCTTCGTGGTTATTTTCATCACAAATATTACTCATGTGTTACTTTCGTGAAATAATTTTCATATATATATATATATATTAGGGTGCTTTTAAAAACTGAAAGTGTGAATTTCGGGTCACGGAACCCTGCAGATGATGAGGTTCCGGGAGCAAATAAAGCACATGATTTTTTTGGAAAATCATCAAATATTTAGAGGTTGCCCAAAGACCCCAAATTTTACCCATATGCTCATTTATTTATGCGCCCTTTTTAAGTCACTTCTAGTGTTTATTAACCCATTGATACACAGCGTCCCCAAAATTAGAAATTGCATTTGGGCAATTGCGTTCTGATAATCCATATTTCTTTACTTCAGTATACCAACAAATGAATTTTCTTTAATTCTAAATCGTTTTCTCTTAATTACTCACGTCTTTCGTGCATTTACGTAATGGTGGCCAGAAGCATCACAGTTCTCATAACGGTAAGTGTATTTAAATAATTCATATATTTCAAACGTTTTTTTTACTTAGCACTGTAATGGATGGTATTATGAATTGTTTGTAAGTATAATGACTTGTTTTACCGGCAATATTTTTGTTTCCAAAAATAGTTATAAGGTTTAATTTTTAGGCGTATAAAATTTTGGACGCTCTCTGCTTCAGCGTATTGCAATCATCTTTTTTCGCATCGTCTGAGTGAAATAGTGTAGTGTACCGTAGATTATTTTAAATTTATATATGGATTGGATATACTGTAAATGGTTATGTATGCATGATTTCGCAAAATTATTATAATTTTTAATACATATTGTGTTCATGGGTTATCAGCCAATCATTGTTTGAACACAGATTACGGTTACAAAGAGGGTGGCTTATTTCTACACATTTTCCTGAGGTACTTTATCCATGAATGGGTTAAATTAACTTACCAATTTCATTGTTTGTCTTATTCACAGATAACTGGTGAACGATGGCGGCATGTACAAGATCGAAGAAATCAATCTGGCTTGCGGGGTCATCAAGTCCTACTATTGCCGGTCAGCAATTACCTTCAAGAGGTGATGTATTGAAGTACCTTTTCCATCTCCACAATGAAGAGAAGAATCCTTAGCTGAGAGTGTGTCCTCGACATCACAAGCCATCATTGAAATCTGGGTGACAGAAGGTTTACCGACGAAACATCCGCACGACGTCAAGAAGCACGTCCGGAAATTGCATGACGAATGGCAGGGTTTGAAGAAGAGAATTTCGCGGAAAACGAAGACCAATTTGGACAACCAGGCTGCGTTCAGGTCAAGCTTGAACAACCTTTTCGACATTGGTCACCAAAATGCCCTAAATCTTATCAAAATTCAGGAGGACAAGGACTTCCTGCTTGCTCAAAGGGAGGAGGGTCGGAGAGGAAGGATTGGAAATGTCGACAAGAAGATTGCCAAAAAGTCGCAAGGGCCCAAGAAAGAACTGCTCAGGAATTGAAGGGAAAAGACAGGCATGTGCAGGAAATGGAAGAAATCTCTGCTACCGTTGTTATGGAAACCTCATCGTCAGCGTCATCAAGAGGAAACAAGTCCGAAAGGAAAGCCAGTTACATCGTCGGACTCCAAAACATTCGCCTGGGGACAGACGGCAATCAGTTCGGAGGTCGCTGCGGCATTGGACCGCACGCGGATGAGCGACAGGGCAGCTGCTCGTGTTCTCATCCCCTTTGGCATGCAAATGGGTCAGGACATAAGTGAGATGTGCCTCAGTCCAGTGCTATTCGGGCCAGCAGATCCAGGTACAGATCAGCCCACGAAGCAGAGGTGAGAGCTTCCTACAAGCCTGAATGACCTCTTGTTCTTCACTGGGATGGAAAACTTATGGCAGACTTAATGGGAAGAGACAAAATCGACCGTTTAGCCATCTTAGTTACCGGGGATGGGATGAGCAAGATTCTAGCCATCCCCAAACTCCCAGACTCCAAGGCAGAAAGGACAGCAATCGTCATCATCGAAACCATCGAAAACTGGGATCTTGGCCAGAAGATCAAAGCTCTTTGCTTTGACACGACAGCCACCAAACACCGGCATCCAGGAGGAGTGTGTGTGCGAGTAGAGCAGGGCTCTCGGGCGTGAAATGATTTACTTTGCGTGTCGACATCACGTGCTGGAAACTGCTGCTTGAAGCAGTATTTTCTTTTTCCTTGTTGGAGACCTTTCCAAAGGACCTGACATTACGATTTCCAGAGCTTCCGTTAATGTTTGGCCGCAACTGAAATTGAATGAATACTCCACTGCGCGGACGAAGAGGACACGGCTGCAGTGATCAGTCCCTGGGCCGAGAAGATGATTCATGAAGCAAATGACCTTCTGAAAGTGAAGCATCCCAGAGATGACTACAAAGAGCTTCTTGAACTTGTAGTCATTTTCTTTGGGAGGAGTACCTCACGGACGTCGGAGTCCTGTGTTCATGGCTGCAGGGGCTTTGCAACCGAGCACGGGGATGGCGCGTGGAATTTACTCTTTCAAGATTTGGATGTTCAGATACCAGTTCACGATGCACATGAACCAATGTCCTTCAACATCTCGTGGAGCAAGTAGCAGTGACCGCCTGATTTCTGGGTTGCGGGACTTCTGTCTCTTCGTTGCTCAAGATTACGTCCTTCCGTGGTTTTCAGCAAGAGAAGCAGCAGCTCTCCACGAAGCGACTTAGCCCTCCTTCAAAGTTGCAAAACACCAACGCCGCTGGGTACAAGAGTTTAATCGGCACTCTGGTACCTCAATGAGGTAAACGTGGGCCTTGCACTATTCGATCCTGCAGTCGATGATGATGAGAAGCGGAAAATGGTGAGAATATGAATTCCGTTGAAGGGTCAGAAGCTCCCCCCGACGAGTCTGGATTCCAGATCCAGAGGAAAGACCTGGCAGACTTTTGCTCTTCCAATACGTACAATCTGTTCACCCTTCTAGATCTCCGGTCGATTTCCTGCAAGAGGATCCATCAAACTGGGAAAACAACACCAGCTTTGGTTCAGCAAAGATCAGGGTGGATCCTTAAATGTAGTGAATGATGCAGCAGAGCGAGGCATAGCATTGATTCAAGAATTCACGAAGGCTGGAAGGACTCGGAACGAAGAGCAGATGCAGTTCATGATTCAAATCGTCGAAGAACATCGTAAAGTCTTGCCGACAGCCTCCAAAGCCACTTTGATGAAAAAATGAACGCCAACACTCGAGGTGTCATGTACTTTAATCGTTAATTATGAATTTAGTGAATATACTCACACGATATATTTGTTCTGAATACTTATTGGAGATGTATATTGGAGAAGCAATTTATCATTTAAACTGAGAATTAAAATTTCCATTGCCCTATAAATTGAAAATACCTATCAGCTGTGGGCAACCTCTAAATGTTGTTGGATTACAAAGAAATTTTGCTGTTCTGTTTTCTCATGTATCCTCACAAAATAAAGGGTTCCGCTCCCTTGCATTTTCATTTCGCATTTTTCACCATATACCATAAACACACCCTAATATATATATATATATAAGGTGGGTAAAAATATATTTATAGAGCAAGATAAGGGGGGCACAAGAGAGGACCAGGAGCAAGCAAGAATGCTGATGGCTCTCACAAACGAGTTTATGCTGACACAGGAGATAACAGGAAATAACAGGAAAAATACTGCCTAGATCTGGTATTCACAAATAACACGAATTTGATTGCGGACTAAAAAATAACTCCAACTATTATCTCAGACCACAATATAATCGAGTTATCAACAAATATGGAGCTAACTTTAAAAGACAAACACATACGGAAGAAGCAAATTTGGGGTTTTAACTTAAACTCCAAGACCATAAATTGGGAAGAACTCAGATCACCATCGCCCAAATAGAGTGGAGAACAGTTTTCGAGAATAAAACAAACTGAGGAAATGCTAACAACCCTTGGAAGAAAAGACGCTGAGAATTTGGAAAAATATGCTCCGAAAGCACAGCCAAAAGGAAAGAGGAACTGGCTAGAGAGGCAAAAGAGAAGACTATTTCGCAAAAGAAAGAGAGTAGCGACGAAGTTAGTAAATTGCGGAGACAACAATGCCAGGAAAGAAATACAAGAAATCTGGAGAGATCGATGGGAAATACAAACTCTGATAACGGGCCATACAGAGAGGGAAGAGGAAAAGGCGGTAGAAGCAATAAAGGAAAATCCAAAATACTTTTACAGCTATGCGAAAAGGCAAACAAAAACGCGCCCTACTGTCGGGCCCTTAAGGAAAGAAAATAATGAACTAACAGACGATCTAAAAGAAATATCTGAAACATTGAGAGGCCAGTATGAATCGGTATTCAGTACCCAAAAAGTGACAAAGCGATACCTGACATAGATGCATTCTTCAAAGAGAAATTGCAAGGAGAATGTATAACAGACTTTGATTTTACCCAGAAGAAGTAGCGACAGCTATAGGACAAATGAAATCACACTCAACTGCAGGTCCGGACAAATGGAACGCACTATTAATTAAAAACTGTAAAATGAAATAGCTACACCCTTATACTGGATATGGAGAAGATCCCTAGACACTGGGGAAATACAGAGCATCTTGAAAAGAGCAAACATTGTCCCGATACAGTATATAAAGGAGGAGATAGATCTCAAGCAAAGAACTATAGACCAGTGTCATTGACGTCTCACCTCACCAAAATTTTTGAAAGAATAGTCAGAGAGAAAATCTATGACTTCTTGGAGACATTGGAAAGATTCAACTAAAATCAACACGGATTCCGATCGGGAAGATCATGCCTATCGCATGAAAACTATCGCAATGAAAACTATGCTGTCATATCTAGTGATGTACCGGAGCTCCGGCTCCGGCCGAGCAGGAGTTCCGGCCATTTTAGAAAACCTCCTGCTCCGGCCAGAGGTCTCACTAAACTCCAGCCTCTGGCCGGAGGTGCCAAGTACACCAAACTCAATTCTGACAACTTTTAGTTTTAATTCTATAAAACTATAAAACCTAATTTCTGTACTTATCCCAATATTTCAGTTCTCAGATGACTGTAATAATAATAATTTATTTTATGAGTGATCAGTGATTGTATTAATATTTCAGTTCTCAGTGACTGTAATAATTATTTATTTTATGAGTGATCAGTGATTGTATTAATAATTGATTTGATATAGGGTACTTTACTCAGCATTCAGCAAGACATCATAAGTTTCATAACCTGAGGATATTCTGTTCAATGGGAATTTTTAGAGAAATTAGCACACACAAAGCATAGAAAGTCGACTTTTATAAAGTTTAAGTAATTAAAGACTTAATAATTTAAAATAGCTGGACTATAATATATAAACCCTAAAGAGATGAGACCACACACACCACATATATATATATATATATAAATACTGAAATAAATCAATTGGCCGGAACCTCCGGCCTCCAGCCGGAGGAAAAAACACTAAGCCGGAGGTTCCGGTCCTCCGAACAAAATCTGCCTCCGGTGCATCACTAGTCATATCCATGGATTTTGCTAAAGCTTTCGACAAATACGATCATGGTATAATAGCACATAAAATGAAACATGGGAATAACAGGCAAAGTGGGAAAATGCATCTACAACTTCCTCAGAAATTGACTACAGGTGGTCAAAATTCACGGTGTATCATCATTAGAATCAGAAGTACGCAGCTCAGTACCACAAGGTACAGTACTGGCCCCACTCCTGTTCATTATCATGCTAACAGACATAGACAGTGGAGTAAACAGCAACAGTATAGTAACATCATTTGCAGACAATACAAAGATCAGCAGAAAAATCAGCGATGCAAACGAAGTAGAGGCCTTGCAGAGAGACACAAACAAAATATACAAATGGTCAAAAGACAACAATATGACATTTAACACCGAGAAATTTCAGCTCTTGAGATATGGTAGAAATGAGGAACTTAAAAAGACTGCATATTATGCTCCAGAGAGGCAAGAAATTCAGAGAAGCACGAAAGCGGTCGACTTGGGGGTAATAATGACCGATGATGCCAAATTCGAGACACAAAATCAGATAGCAATAAACAAAGCAAAAAGAGTCGCGGGACAGGTACTAAGAACGTTCAAAGGAGGGACAAGACAGTAATGATTCTCCTGCTGAGAACACTGATCATACCAAAGCTTGAATACTGCTCACTTTTGACGTCCCATATAAAAAAAGAAATTAATAAAACTAGAAGAAACGCAGAGACATTTCACAGCCAAGATTGATGGCTGCAAAGAACTCAACTACTGGGAAAGACTACACAAACTAAATCTGTAAGCCTGGAAAGAAGAAGAGAGAGGTATACCATAGTCTACATATAGAAAATGATCGAAAAACTGGTACCAAACCTCAAACAAAACTCAATACCATCCAGACAACGCTGGAAAATAGGAAAGGCAGAATGTGTAGTGTTCCCAAATTAAAGGCTCGACAAGGGACCTCCTCAACTCTGAAGGAAAATAGCTTGGTTGTCAGGGCGCCAAGAATTTTCAACCAGCTTCCAAAGGACCTCAGAAACATTACAGGGGTCAAAGTTGAAGTCTTCAAGAGAAGAATAGATGCTTGGCTCAGGACAGTACCAGATGAGCCGGGTGTACCTGGCTATGTACGATGGAGAGCGCAAGAGAGCAACTCGCTCCTCCACCAAGTCAGGACTAGAGGTGGGGCCACCAGCTTGACCTTCGTGTGAAGAGAGACCGACGCACGGAACCCAAACAAGGTAACAACAAGGTGTGTGTGTGTATGTATGTGTATATATATATATATATATATAAGAACGACGCTTGTATAGAAGAACGTTCCGCACAAGATGAGGAGGGAGAACGAACAAATGAAAAATGAGGTAACCACCCGGGAATCGAACCGGGATCTTCCGATTGCCGGTCAGATATGCTAACCACTACACCATGGGCCTCGATTAATCAGACGTCGTAATTCTCCTACATACTGTGTGTTGTTTGCAGTTAAAATATATATATATATATATATTATATACAGTATATATATATATATATATATATATATCATATATATATATATATATATATATATATATATATATATATTTGTTTTTTCAGTACAGATTGTTGTGAAAGAAAAGAAAAAATGTATTAATTGTTTTCCTGCTTGATTCCAAATATAAACGTCACCTTTTTGGCGAGGAATTAATTTAGATGCAAATTTTCGCATGAAACGCGACTCAAATTGAACGAAATAAAAGCGAGTTTGAAAACGAACTCTTTTGAATATGGCAATGAAAGGACTAAACATGGTTTTACTAAATTGTCCACTAAAATTCCCGGAACGAAAGTATGGAGGAAAAAGGGAATGTATTCCGGCATGGTATACCGTAAAGTGAGGTTGGGAGAAATTTCTCTCTAAAATGTGGATTTCAATTCAATACTTCGTAACTTGAAGAAGTGACATTTCCGTTTCTATTCCACTCGTAAATTAAGAATATAGAGAGCGAATTGTCAAACTTCGTTTCAACCTCGCATTACTTCATACTGGAATCCACTCCCTCGGAACCTCAACTTATGGGCTTCGAACTGTGACCGCCAAGCGGCTCATTCGACACTTTTTTAAATATTTCATCGTTTTCAGATGGCGAAATTTATGCTCCAAAGAGTTAAAATGGGGCCTCACTATTTGTCGATGTATTAGCAACAGTGAACAGAGGAACATTCCATTACGATGTATTTGGTAACGCATTATTCAGCTGAAGCGAACGATTCAGATTTAAACTCACGTAACTATTTTCTATTTAACTTTATAAGTAAAAAATTAAGATTCGATTATGGCTCGAGAGATTTCACTTCCTACGATAAAAACGTCAATTTCTTTACGACGCTTTAAATAACAACATACAAATTGCAATAATTACATTAATTAAACCGAAACTGCTACTAGGGGCCACTAAACAGGCTCCCAGGTCATAGCTCAGTGAGCAAGAATAGGATATAGCTGAAGTTATTATTAATATTAATGTTTTATTATTATTATTATTATTATCCTTATTATTATTATTATTGTCGTATTAATTAAAGTTTTTGTATGAGACAAATGTGATAAAACGGAGACAAACGAAACGTTTTGGTCGTCATGTGTAAATAACTATTGTGAGATCTTTTTTCTATATTATTTAACTTTATTCTTACTATATGCTTATACTTTCTTAAATGCTTAATTTTCTTTTATTGTAAAACATCATTATTATTATTATTATTATTATTATCATCATGATTATTATTATTATTTAGCAGATTAGTTGTGGTTAACTAGCTGTGACTTCGTGCATCTTGGAAAATGAAACTACATATCCATCAGGAGCTGAAAAACGGAAAAAGAAGAAAATAGAGGAGGAGAAGCTTTCCAGTAGCACAGGTGAGATGTGCCACTCACAACATACAGATAACATGGCAACATGGAAGGATCTGGAACTGCGCTAAAAACTGGGAGGACCATTGACCAACCTGAAATATCATTAATGGAGGTAGAGCGAAGACGCTGGCGAGATGTTCTCACACGTCTTGTAAGTATAATCGATCACTGGCAGAGAGAAACCTTGCTTTCAGGGGGTCTTCCTCTACATTGTACAATCGAGACAATGGTAACTTCTTGAAGGAGGTTGAGCTGCTTGACAAATTTGATCCAGTGATGAAACAACACATCAGCAGAGTCAAAAGTGGCCAATATTGTCATTCAAGTTACCTAGGAAACATCATTCAAATGAGCTCATTGGGTCCATTAGTAGGAAGATCTTGGATGCCATTGTTGCAGAAATAAAACAAGCTAAATATTACTCACTCATTTTAGACTGCACTCCAGACTTAAGCCACCAAGAACAGTTGTCGATTATTATCAGAAACTGTTAAAATGGGAAGTACCAGAAATAAAAGAATACTTCTTGGGCTTTCTTGAGGCTCAGAAAGTATAGGCCTGGGTTTATCAGTTCTGATTCTTAAGAGACTAGATGAACTGAATATTCACTTTGATGACTGCAGAGGACAGTCATATGACAACGGAGCGAACATGAGGGCAAGAACAAAGGTGTTCAGGCAAGGTTATTAGAGAAGAACTGTCGTGCACTCTATGTCCATGTGGGGCTCACACTCTGAATCTTGTAGTGGCTGATGCAGCTAAAGCTTCGCAGATGCCATCAGCTTCTTTGGCAACGTACAAAAATTGTACAACCTTTTCGCAGCAGCTTCACAGAGATGGACAATCCTAAAGAAGCACGTGAACATAACACTCAAGTCTTGGAGTGAAACCAGGTGGGAGAGCCGGCTTAAGAGCATTGAGGCGTGCGATACCAGAGCCACAACATCAGAGAGGCCCTGTTGGAAGTCAGAAACAATGCCACGGATGCCATAGCCAGGACTGAAGCACAAGCACTTGCAGAGGAGGTAGGGTCTTATCGCTTTCAGATTTGCACAGTAGTATGGTATGACATTCTTCATGCAGTTAACCATGTGAGCAAACTTCTGCAGTCTCCTACAATGCAGTTTGATGTGGCAGTCAACCTCCTCAAAAACAAAAGACTCACTCACCAGCTACAGAAACACAGGTTTTGTTGCAGTACAAGTCGTAGCTAGGACATATGTGAAGAAATGAATGTGGAGGCTGTGCTAAAGGAGAAGAGGCTCAGATCCACAAAAAACCACTTTGCTACGAAGCTCCTGACGAACCATTTACAGAAGCCTTAAAGAGGCTGGAAGTCAAATTTTTCAATGTGGTGGTGGATTGTGCCATCGGGTCAATAAATGAGAGATTCAAAACATTAGATGATGTGAGGGACATATTTGGGTTCTCCTAAACTCACCACAATGAACAAGGAAGACGCGTCTGCAAGTGTGAAAAGCTCTCTAAGATACTGAGCTCTGGAGCTGACTCTGACATTGATGGAAAGAACTGGCCCTCGAATTAAGAACTGCCGACTTTACCTTCACACAACATGACTGCATTGGAGCTTCTCTCCTTCATTCATCAGAAGCAACTGGAGGAACTATACCCAATCTCTGGGTTGCACTAAGAATTGCCTGCCCCTACCCGTGACAGCAGTAGCGTCAGCCGAGAGGAGCTTCTCTAAGATGAAGCTAATCAAGAACTACCTCAGATCATCAATGGGCAGGATCGCCTCAGTGGCCTTGGCATCATAAGTATCAACCAGGACGTGGCAGGGAGATTTCATATGATGATGTTTTGATGATTTCGCCAGAAAAAATCTAGGAGGCAAAAATTTTGAAGATACAAACTGTTCTGTATAACTGTTAGCTATTCACGATGTATCGAAGAGTTAGTAATTGTTTGGTAGTTGATAATTGCATTATTTTTTATACATAGTTCTGTGTAATTTATTCTAAATAATGTATAAGCTAATTTCAGGAATTTCATGAAGAGTATTTTTTCTGTTTGTCTTCTGAAAGTACATATTTGTTGTTTTGGACATAAATGTTTCATTAAAATTGTTTCATAATTGTTTTTATTAACACAGCCTTTTTTGTATGTGTGTGCTGAAGTGATGTAGTAAGGCGTGAGTTGGTGGATGGAGGGTGGGGCCTCAAATGAGTATACTGCTTAGGGCCCCCTAATGGCTAGAAACGGCCCTGCATATATATATATATATATATATATTACTTTATGTGAGTTCGAACGACGGTTCATAAACGACGGTAACGTAAAGTATATAAGTATATATATATATATATATCGGCTATTGATTGGTGGCGTGGAAAACGCAGTTTAATAATGAACAGGAACACAGAAATTAAATTTAGAAAATGCTCATTAATGAATGTAATCGGGATCTTAATCGGTCTACTTGTGATTTTAAGTCTCTGGTGTCTGGTATAGATTCAACACATCTTTTGAACGTCATTCAGACGGGCAATTTGAAATGTATTGCAAGGGTGAATTTTGTTCAGAACAGGAAACTCCAAAAATTAGGATATAATACGAGTAATAATCTAGCAGCTAATGATCTCATCTTTAATTATTCTTCCAAAGTTCTCAGTGATATTCAAAATCTGCCCTTTGTAAAGGCCTGAAATTCTCTCTTACTCCCAAAGAAACTTAATTTTTACAATTATTTCCTCAACTTTGAGTTATTTTTAAGGACCTTTTTAAACATTCATTCTTGACCCACATAGTAAAGGTTTTAACTTTTTATCTAATAATTTACGTAATTTAGCTTTTACTTCATTTTTATGCTTTTAACCCTTATGGCAATAGATCTAATATGGAGGTGGAAGAGTTTCAAAGTCTAAGAAATCTGTCTTTGGACAAGTCATTGGTGGTTACAAGACCAGACAAAGGCAATGGCGTTGTTCTTTTGGACAGGAATGTTTATGTTGATAAAATGTTAGATATTTTAAATGATGCAACTAGATTTACTAAAGTAACTGGTGACATTTTTGCTTTAATTTTAAAACAGGAAGATAAATTAATAGGTATCTTAGAAAACCTTAATCTAATAATATAATCTCAGACCGGTTTTTACTAAATTATTTGTTTCTGGATCTAGCCCAGGCATTATGTATGGACTCCCTAAAATACACAAACCTAATTGTCCGCTTAGGCCAATTTTATCGGCTCTAGGAACTTTTAGTTATAACCTTTCAAAATTCTTGGTTCCCATACTATCACCTATAACTTATAATTTGTATACAGCACGGGATTCTTTTCTTTCGTTAGAGAAATTACCTCATTAAATAATAATTCTTACACAATGGCTAGCTTCGATGTAAAATCTTTATTTACCAATGTGCCTGTTGCAGAAACTATTGATATATGTATTGATAATCTTTTAATAATACTGATACTGTGCAGGGTTTTAATAGAGGCCAAATGAAAGAACTATTAAAATTTTCCGTGAAAGACCTTATATTTATTCAACGGTGAATATTTTAAACAGACTGAAGGTGTTCAAATGGGTCTGCCTCTTGGTCCCACCTTAGCTAACGCGTTTCTGTGTCATCATGAAGTCAAATGGTTGAATGAGTGTCCTTCCAACTTTAAACCGGTTTTTTATAGAAGATATATTGATGACACTTTTCTCCTGTTTAAATCACCAGACCATATCCCTTTGTTTCGTAATTACCTTAATTCTAAGCACCCTAACATTCAATTTACTTCAGAAGTTGAATCTAATAGCTCTCTCTCCTTTTTGGACATTAAGATAATAAAAACTAATTCCTCTTTTGAAACTTCCGTTTACCGAAAGCCGACATTTACCAATCTTACTATGAACTTTTCTTCCTTTATCCCTTTAGGTTTCAAACGAAATTTAATCTCGACTCTGACCAATAGAGCTTTCAATATCTGTTCAGATTACTTCAAACTACACGATGAACTAGATTTCATCCGAAAACTCCTTGCCAAGAATAATTTCCCTTCTAGACTGGTCGAGACTACAATAGGCAGAACCTTAAATAGACTAATAAGCCTACAACTAGAAACTTAATTACAGTCCCCAAAGATATCCTGTATTTCACTTTGCCCTATATGGGAACCTCAAGTTTTAACATTAGAAATAAACTTTTAAAATTGCTCAAGGAATTCTACCGACAACTGTGTATAAAAATTATATTCACCCCGTCTAAATCGATTTACCATTTATTTAAATACAAGGATGTTATTCCTACACTTCTTAAGTCATCTATAGTTTATCAATACAAGTGTGACCACTGTATGGGGTCATATATAGGTAAAACTAAAAGACATTTAAAATCTCGTATTTACGAACATCTCGGTAAATCGGTCCGTACAAATTTACCCCTTGGCAAACCACTAATTCTCTCATACGTAATCACTCGCACAACAATAACCACCCAATTTCACAGTCTAATTTCACCGTACTTGCTGCTGGAAGCTCTGACCTTAAGCTTAAAATTATGGAGTCTCTGTTTATTTATAAACTAAAACCAGACCTAAATTCTGACGAATCATCGATAGATCTGCTATGTTTTGGTTAAGGTACTAGTTTATTTTATTTACATTTCAGTTTTAATGCTTTTACTTTTTATAATTTTAACTTTTTAACTTCACATTTATTTACCTTTTAGTTTTAATGTTTTACATTTCTTAGCTACTTTTTATAATTTTTTTTTTTTTAAGTTTATTTTAAATTGTTATTAAGCAATTTGTATTTTGTAATTTTGTATGTGATTTGGAATTTTATTGTTTTAGCCCTGAAGATGGAATTAGTGCATTCCGAAACGTTGGTACTATTAAACCTTGAAGGATGTTTGTATTTTCTCTGGTGTTCCTGTTCATTATATATATATATATATATATATTTGTGTAGAGCGAGCCTGAGGTGATATGAATGTGCTCGTGATTGATACAGGTATGCGTCGCCTTGGGGAAGAAACAAACTTATGTTGCATCTTGTTCCTGAAGAATAATGAACCTGGACTAATAACACTGGGCAACACGTATTTTATTGAATGATATCTGACACTTGATTCTAGGTAATTTGGGTGCGCTGAATACGAATTTCAACTCGGTTTGGCTCTATCAGGTCCTGATTCTTGTCGACAGCCTATGTGCCATTTTCCAGATTTTTCAAATTAGGACTAAAAAATTAAGTCATGTGTTAAATTTTTTTTTCAAGTTTCATGAATACAAGCAGTTCAAACTACAGTAAAATTACATTATAACGATAGAAATGACTTAAAATAAAAAAACAAACAGATATGAAGCTTTCACTGTGGCAAAAATTTTCTTTTGTAAGACTTTCTAGCGTATTTGCTTGTTGATGGCAGGTCTCTTTTCAAGCACCAGCAGTAATCAGCCATCATGTGGGAATCCCAGCGGCCTTGGTACCGTTCCTCCATAATTTTGATATCTTGGTGGAATCTCTCCCCTTGTTCGTCACTTACATCACCTAAATTACTTGGAAATTGGTCAAGATGGCTATTCAAAAAATGCATTTTTATGCTCATATTGCAACCTAACTCTTTGTAGTCCCTTAAAAGTTTTTTTACGATTTCTTCGTAGTTATCTGCCCTATAATTGCCTAAAAAGTTTTCTATCAAGTCCACGAATGAGAACCAGCCATTTTTTTCGCGTTCATTCATGACATTAGGAAAATTGCTGTCTTTAATCATTGTTCTTATTTGTGGACCGTCGAAAATTCCCGCCTTGATTTTTTCATAACTTAAACTTGGAAATTTTGAAGTTATGTATTTGAAACACTCGCCGTTCGTATCTAAAGCTTTTACATATTGTTTAATGAGGCCTAGTTTTATATGCAGAGGAGGAAATATGATTTTATCTCTGCTCACTAAAGGTGGATTAATTACGTTTTTTTCTCCGACAGTAAGTGATGTTCGTGCTGGCCAGATTTGTTTGAAATAATGTTCTTCCTTGGCTCTGCTGTCCCATAAGCAAAGGAAGCAGGGATATTTAGTATACCCTCCTTGTTGTCCTAGCAGAAAATTAACCATTTTTAAGTCAACACATATGATCCACTCGTGCTCCCTATATACGATAAGATTTAAAACCTTTTCTATATGTTCATACTTTTCTTTTAATTTTGTTGAGTGCCCAATCGGTATCGAGCCGTATAGATTGCCATTATGCAACAACACACACTTAAGACTTCTTTTCGAACTGTCTAAAAACAAGCGCCAATCATTTGCATCGTAAGACTCAACCCCCCTCTTCTTTAACAAACCAACTATGTCGCAGCAATATACTAAACTATCCTCTGTTCTAAAATATTAAACAAGTTCTTCTTCTCTTTTTCTGTAAAATGAAATGTATGTGTTTGAAGTAAGCAAGTTTTTCTCTTTAAGTCTTGAAGCTAAAATTTCCGCAGCCTTTTTTGGCAAATTTAGATCCCTTACAAGATCATTCAACTCGGCCTGGTTAAACTTTTGCGGATCGTTTTGACTTTCAAATACGCTGGGGTCAAAATCGGTGTCTGACTCCTCAAAGTGCATAACAATATTTTCAGGAACATCTTCAACTAATTCTTGAGTTGGCAGACCCTTAAATTTTGGAATGGGGATCTCATTTGAATGTAGCACAGGTCGTATCGCGGTGTCGAAATTTGGGTACTCGATACAATGTTTATTTTTCTTAGTGAAGCCCGAAGTCTTGACAAAGCAAAGGTAGCAATCGGTCTCGTGGTTAGTAGGCTCTCGCCACACCTGATATGGAAAAAAAATTGTAAAGCGTTAACAAAAGCGACGAGAGACTTGTTTTTATGAATTTTATCAAAAGTTATCACCCAAACATTTAACATTTCTATGTGTTTCAACCTTATGCAATATTTGAGATTCTTATAAACATTTTCTGTAAATTTTTGTTTATGTACCTAAGTTACAATTACATTTAGGTAAGTTACAGTATACTAGTGATTAAATTACGTAGTTTTATGAAATCATAAACTTACCATCGGAACTCCAAAAGGTATTTTTGAATCCGAACCCTTCGTCCAATGTCGCAGTCTTTCAATGCATATAGTGCAGGCTTTATGTGGAGCCCACGATTTATCTTGGTCCCCCAGTTTTATGCCAAAATAAGCTAAGTAAGCTCTTTTTACGAAGTCAGTTATATTTGCTCGTTGATGTGGAAGTGTAAAATTTCCACATATATAACAGAAGGAATCAGGGTTGTTTTTGCATTTGAACTTTCTAGTGCTTGATGACATATTGCTTGATTGTTCTGCCAATTTGTAAAGGTATTTAAAGCCCTTAATTCATATAAATTTAAGAAAATCTGAAATATAAACACAAAAATTAGTTTAAATAGGTACTTATTATGAAATAGGTACTTACAATCTATGAAATTAAACTAGAAACACGGATGAGTAGGTACAATATAAATTACGTCTAATTAAATCAACTATATTAAATCACGATGACAAAATTACTCACTAAATCATATGCCAATTCAAAATTATGTTAATGCCCAAACTTAATTAACTAACTCAACTGACTGACTGACTGACTGACTGATTGAATTGACTGATTAACTCTGGAAACGAGTCGCTTTTATATATTTTAGTTGTCCCTCTAGAATACTCTACAGAGAACAGGAACGCTCGAGAAAATTTTAGAATTCTATGATATTTTTAGCTTAATTTACTAATATTAAAATGGGTTAAAAATGACAAAATTAAAAATATTTTTAGGGTGTTACATATAAAAATATACATAATACAACAATACCATAACAATAGGTACAAATACCTAGATAAAAACCTAGTTGCATAATGTGTAACTGCAAAAAGACTTAGCGAGTATTGAGAAAAAAACCTTTTTATGAATACGACGAAAGAGGAGGGGTGTTGAACAAAATCAGGACCTGATAGAGCAAAACCGAGTAAAAATTCGTGCTCAGCGTACCCAAATTACCTAGAACTAACTGTCAAATCTAATTCAATAGACAAAAAGTTGAAATTTGTCCCCCAGTGTAATAACTGGGAGTATCTGCAATACAAACTGACGAAATTAGCATAAAAAATGGATGCCGATTTGGATATTCTTTGAACTGTGATATAACAGAGGTGATAAGCGTATCCTGAAATAAATATATAAACCTTGTTTCGCTTTCGACCGAATTGTTCATTCTGACGAAGGTCGGGCTTGTTGCCCCACCTTGGACCTACAGTTTAACGACAAGCCAAAGAAATCTGAAATCACAGTCCCAGCCGGAACTCAATCCTACGACCTCCAGCTTTAATAGTAGCGGCCATAGAACGGAAAAGATCAATTCTCTCTGGCTCCTTTGACTCCTGACTTTTGCGACACTCTGTGTGTATGTATATATATATATATATTATATATATAAACAAATAAATATAAAAGACGGGGTACGTCGTGGCCGATGTCGTAACACCGCTTCCTGGAAATCAGCGAAGTTAAGCGACATTGGGTCTGGGTAGTAGTTGGATGGGAGACCGTCCTCTGCTCCCAGATTATGTAGCGACCCGTGGTTCGGATCTCACGTAAAGCTGTAGGTCCCCTCCGTCATATGACCTTAGATGTTGCGAAGGATGTTAAACAACCCCACTTAAAAAAAAATATATATATATATAAGATCAATCGGAAAGAAGATGATCGAATGGTCTGCTTGAAAGACCTATATATACACACACACTTCGTCGACGAGACATTTTTATGACTTACCATTACCCTAACGTAACGCAACCTATCGTAGCGTAACGTAACGTAACCCAGCAAACACTTATCGACAAAATGCTGACTGAGCGGTTCGGAGGTCACTGTCAATCATTTGGTGAAAAAGAAATAAAATGAATGAAGGAAGGAAAAATGGCGACCGCATATAAACGCAAAACGTAAATGAAGTCAATTGAATAATAAAGAGATACAACAGTGAATTGCAAGCTTTCTTCAATGAGTGATGAGGCCGATAATTGAGAGGAAGATGGCTTTGCGCGATGTGCGGTTCAGTCCTCGATACGCGAATGAGATTCACAATCGCTCCACCAATTACGTCATTACGAGTTAATTGGTTAATTAATATTATTTAGGATGCTTTCACGCTCGCACGCAATTTAGACATATCCGATCACTTCGATCGGAGAATTGTAGCGTTTCTGAACTTACAAAAAAATGTAGTTACGTTTTTTTTACCATGAAACAACTGACGCGCAGCGATCAATTCTGACGAGCAAATTAATCCGTTTCTGAATGAATTTTTGAGCAGATATTTTTTTTTTTCTACGATTCCTTCTTGACTTCCTTTGACATTCTTGTCTCGCGAGTATATTCCACCAAAGAAGTCTCGTCACACACTCATTCCCTTCGCGTATTAACAATTACCATGGCAATGTAAGAATTACGAACGGCATGTCAACAAAAACAGTAAATAGTTAATAACAAAGATTATTTATAATTCATATGGAACAATTCTTTTCACTGAAACTTGCTGGTGATCGGTGGCGCCGGAGTAGCTGGCACATTGAAGGGGCAAAACATTATGAAGAGAGGTTACAATAAGCATACTCCACATTATATAAAGTATACATAGCAAATTATTATACTGTATGTATAAACATAGTTGCTAACTTACTACTAAAATAGATGAGCTTATACGCTATTCTAGACCATACATTCAATGACAATCTCAAAACAGACACCATCATATTTATAATGATGCGTTTATGAAAATTAGGAAGTGTCCAGTTAGAAAAAAACAATTAATTTATTTTTTTTTATTTATGTGAACTTGTGACTTGAGAAGGACAAAAAATATTGGGGGATGCAGGAGCTCCCCACTCCCGAGGCTCCATTGCTGGTGATAATGATTGTATTTTAATGGTCTTCGGAATGGCCTTCAACGTTTCTATTTATTTTAAGGTAAATATAATAATGTAATTTAAATTTAATTTCTCTTTATGGAATTAGTATTTGCGGCGCTTCTGACAAATATTAACACTAAAAGATAAGAAAGAGCCGAAACGCATGACAAAAATAGGGAATTTACTCGGTTAATATTGAATAGACAAATAAACTAGTAAATTATACAACAACTGAAGTATTCACACATCAAAAATGAAGAACACACACACACATATATATAGGGTGATCCAGAGAAATGGGACCCAAAAGAAACCCCTGTAACTCTTAAAGTATAAGTCCTTTTATAAAATCATACGCATCTTTCGAAAGAGGATAGTTACAAGTTTGTACAGGATTGTATAGGTTTTGACAATACAAGACAAGATAAGATACAAAACAAAATAAAAGTGTTAGTTAAAACTAACCCTTCAAGATGACTGCATGGACTGTGGAACAGCTGCGTTTCATAACTGAGCAATATTATGAGCATGGAAGAAGTGTAGTTTCAGCTCTTAGAAGGTGATTTTGACATCTGAAAATTTGTCTTGAAAGAGCTTTGAGCTGAAACTACACTTCTTCCATGCTCATAATATTGCTCAGTTATGAAACGCAGCTGTTCCACAGTCCATGCAGTCATCTTGAAGGGGTTTAGTTTTAACTAACACTTTTATTTTGTTTTGTATCTTATCTTGTCTTGTATTGTCAAAACCTATACAATCCTGTACAAACTTGTAACTATCCTCTTTCGAATGATGCGTATGATTTTATAAAAGGACTTATACTTTAAGAGTTACAGGGGTTTCTTTTGGGTCCCATTTCTCTGGATCACCCCCTTTATATATATATATATATATATATATATATATATATGTAAAGAACGACGTTTGTGTAGAAGAGCGTTCCGCACAAGATGAGGAGGGAGAACGAGCAAATGAAAAATGAGGTACCTCCCAGGAATCGAACCCGGGATCACCCAATTGCCGGTCGGATATGCTAACCACTGCACCAAGGACCCCGATTAGTTAATACTCGTAATTCTCCTACATACGAGCGGAATCAAATGCCCTGAGAGGGCACCTTCGCATGCCGTATATATATATATATATATATATATATATATATATATATAGTGGCCCAAAAAAAAATGGCACCAATTTTCAGAAGTGATATCTCAATAACCATTGCAGTTAGGGATTTTAGAAAACAACCAAATGAAAGATAATTCTTTTCTCTTTAAATACTTATTCAATAGCTTGATGGTTATAAACCCATGTAATGCCAAAAATTGGCTTATAAAAAATATACAAAAAAAGTTGCGCATTTATATTTATTCCTTTTATTTTTTTCTAATTAATTATCTTCTAATTTACGGTCTTTAAACGAAGTTCTGTGGTTTTAAGTTAAACCTAATTTTCAATAAATGGCTCAATCTGCCCTCCATTATGGTCAACCACAGCCTGTAATCTCGCCCTCCATTTTGAAATTGCCTTTGAGATCGTCACTTGTGAGAGATTTTCCCATGCAGCCTGAATTCGTTCACGAAGATGGTTCACATCACGGATTTTCTGACCATGGTAGACTTCTCTCTCTAAGGCAGACCACACGAAGTAGTCAATGGGGTTTAGATCTGGGCTGCATGGTGGCCAATTATTTGGTTCGATAAAACCAGGACAATTATTATTGAGAAATGTTATTGTTTCCTTGGCTGTATGAGATGGGGCTCCATCTTGCATGAACACAAAATCAGTGCTCGTCTCCTTGATCTCTGACAACATTGGAGACAAAATGTCATTACAGTAGTAAATTGAGTTAATTTTAATGTCTCGCTGAATAAAAATGATGGATGTTTTGTTCTCAGATGACGCTGCAAGGGAAACCATTATCGAATCTGAAAAGTGTTTTTTTTTCACGCAAAAGTCGTTTTGGGTCAACATGAGTTTTTGTCGCCACTGCTGCACGAACCCGATCATTTTGGGTATTTCGTAGTGTTTCGACCGTAAATCGTTTCTCATCAGAAAACCAAATTTTTTTCACAGACTCATTTGACCGAAATCTTCGCAATAGATTTTTACATCGATGGAAACGTCTTTCTTTCACAGGCTCCGATAAAGCAGTAACCTTCACCCTCTTAAATGTTTTCAACCCAAGATCTTTTCGAATTATTCGCTGTACTAATGAACGTGAAATCCCGGTTTCTTTCGCAACTTCACTTTCACTTTTACTTGTTCCCGGTTGTTCCTCTTGACTTAAAACCATTTCATTTACTTTTTCAATGTTTTCTGGCGTTCTAATACTTTTTGGTCGACCACTTCCCGGACGCCGTTGACTGCTGCCGGTTTCTTTAAGTTTTTGTAAAAAATGTGCCACTTCTTTTTTTCCAATTTCTATTTGGAAATTCGTAAAGGATTCTGTTTAATGAATATCCTTTTTCTTCACGTAGTGCTTGTATAATGTTCTTATCAGATTCTCTCAATCCCATCTTGAGGGGTCTGGAAGAGAAAAATTTCATTTAAAATTAGGATCAAGGAATAAATATAAATGCGCAACTTTTTTTGTATATTTCTTTTGGAAGCCAATTTTGGGCATTATATGGGCTTATAACCATCAAGCCATAGAATAAGTATTTAAAGAAAAATAATTATCTTTCATTTGGTTGTTTTTTAAAGTCCCTAGCTGCAATGGTTATTGAGATATCACTTCTCAAAATTGGTGCCATTTTTTTTGGGGCCACCCTGTAAATATATATATATATATATATATGTGTGTGTGTGTGTGTGTGTGTGTGTGTGTGTGTGTGCAAAATTAACCCCACCAGGATTCGAACCCAGCAACTCTTGAGTAGAAGGCGAGAGATTGACCATCACGCTACAACAAGGTAAAAGTTAGTACAGCCTGACATGTCTTTCAACACACGAGGGAACACACAATGCCTTTGCAACCAGAGGTACTTTCTGTATTAACCCCCCTGCACTCGAGGCAATATCAGTATTTTATTCAAATCTTCTGATATAATCAATATCAATATTCGAAAGCAATTCCAATTCTGGTGTTCTTATGATGTCGGGTTAATTGGCGTTTCGTGGCGGGCACACGCTACTGAACTCCTGCTTGAATTCCTCCTCTCCGAGCTGGCTGTTTGAGAAATGCGGGACAGTTGCAAGTTACTGACAGTGGTTAATGCGTTGGTCAAGGAATTTGCGGTTGCTTCTTGAACCAAGTTCTGAGCTTCTTCAAGGATAATACATGAGCAGAGGACTCGCGGCTCCATTCCGCGTTTCCACATTTCTGTTTGACTTACTTTCTATAATTCGCCATGCACCTCCTCCAGCGATTTAAAACTTTTACTACAGGTCTTCTTTCTTCGGTGATAACTTGAGTTGTTTTGTAATTTAATGATTGCCTTTCCATCCTCGGCTCTTGACGTTTCGTCGTTCAATAGACTGAATACCAATGAGTAAATAACAATAAAAGTCACGCAGGCATGTTATGATTCCACCACAAATGGAATCAATTACTATTACGTAGCAAGTCCATGACTATGATTACGATTCCGATTCCTTCCAAAATCAATGGAATCGATTACGATTACATTAAAAACTGTAATCATGATTCCTACGATTCCAAATTAGGTAAACAGAAGAAAGACAACACTTACTGTAATCACTCTCATGAAGGGTTGCAATGACTGAAATGAAATTATTTAAATCAAGCTATTTAAATCGATTTAAACTATATAAAAAAAATAACTGATTTAAATCAAAATATGATTTTTCTTTCTTACAGATAAGGAATAGTACTATTTCATGAACATACTCTCATTTTAGTTATACCTTATTATGTATGAGTGAGTTAGGATTATTTTTATATCAGTTATTTTCTAAGTATCGCGGGTTATTCTTTTCATAATGAGTGTGTGAATATGTTGCAAAACAATTAATGCTATATAATAGTGAATATTATTAGATACTACAAAAAAAAATGACAAAATTCAATAAGTCATAAATAAATGAGAACATTTAAAAAAAAAAAATTTGTATTTCTTGAGGATTATTTTTAATCATACGGAAGGCACATTTCTTAAAATATAAGAAATGTGCCTTCAGAAGTCTGAAGTTTTTATTTAATGTGAAAAAGTTTTTCGCATACTCAATGTTTAAAGTGAGACTTGTTGCGAATAAATTAACATATTTCTAAGTATAAATGGAATTTTTCACCACAATTTGAATGTCAAAGGATAACAATAAAACCCACTGTTTAGACCAGGTGTTCTCAACCTACTTACTTCCATTACCCACCTGAAGCATTGGCGCTCACCCCGTTACCACTAATGACGCGTAAATTAACCAAAAGTTAAAGTAGTTTATAATCATACAACTGTCTTTAAACATCACTTCTTAAATAAAATATGTATAAGATACATTACCCCTTGGATATCCCAAATTACTCCTTTGGAGGTAATTACCCACGTGTTGAGAACCCCCTGGTTTAGACAGAAGTATATTTCCAAACATACTTCTGTCTGAAGAGTGGGTTTTATTGTAATGGCAACTTGACTTTCATATTCAGTGCTATGTTGTAATCATGGCATGTAATCAAGGTTACGATTCCTTTTGCCGTGGAATCAATTACGATTCCTTGGTTTTCAGGACAAATAGATACTACAATTACCATTACGATTCCTCAAAAAATGTGATATCGATTCCAATAATTACGATTCCTGAGTACGATTTTACAACATGTCTGAAGTCATGCAGAACTTCAAAAATGCGATCATACTTTAAAATCATTTACTTTTATATAATCGGTTGATATAATTGCATGAATCACGCAATCATCTTCTAAATATTAAGTAATACAGGGGGGTCCAAAAGGATAATCCCCAAAATTACCACGGACAATAGTTATTATATACAGTAGGTTTCAAAAATGTAAATTTCCTCCTCTCTCCTTTATCATGCGCTAAAAATCTTTCATTTTGCATGAACACTGTTAATATGCGAAAGGAATCAGTGACGAGAAAACCTGTGGCCGATATAATATACAAATTTGTTCGGAGTCTTTGTTTTCCAATTAAATACAACACTTCCAAATACACTTTGGACCCACCTAAAACTGACCTTTTATTTCCTTAATTACAATATATTTCGAATTTCGCAATTAAACACGTGAAATAAATAAATGATGCAAACCAACAAGGAAAAAAGGAAAGCGATTCCAAGCTCTTTCGTCATTTTCTGACGAGGTGTACTTCTGAATACACGAAAGGCCTTGGAATCATTTTTCTTTTTCTCTGTGGGTTTGCATCATTCATTCATTTCACGTGTTTATATATATATATATATATATATATATATATATATAATATATATATATATAAAATGCAATAACCACACTTCGCAAAACAAAATCCGAAAAGCCAATTTATTGAGAAAGTACAGACTATTTTCTATCTTACAAAGTGCAGTTACTGTAGTTACTGCACTAAAAGGATTTATAAAAGGAAGAAACCAAATAGTGGAATAGGGTCAAACAATGCTAACACTTCAACAAATATAAAGGATCATTTTTGGAGCCTGGGATGGCTCGTTGAGTAAATGCAGTTTCTTCTGATACCTCACAACGCGAGTTCGAACGCCACTGGTTCCCAGTTTCTCAATACATACATAAATACATACATAAATACATATATATCTTTTGTATCAGGACTAGCTTCTATTTTTGGTAGGAGATATTTGTTCTAGGTCAAGTCACTGTGCTCCTACATAACTGCACTTAATATAACGCTGAATCCAAGTTAGTTTAGGCTAAATTAGGCTTCATGACGCTATGTTGGATTAAGTTAGTTCTGTTTAGCCAATCTACAGTTACGAAGAAAAATTTGGGGAAAAAGATAAAATTTAAAACCAATAAATTTACTTATTATTAATTTTTGCGGATTTTGGAAAATACTTGTAGTGTATTTGACAAATTTTCTTTTGGCAGTTAATAATGGGTCTAAAAAAAATCGTCTGACGATTCATTTTAATGATATATTTTGACACGTGTTGTACTCGTAGTCACCACTGACTATAAAGTATCAAAGTATTAATATATAAAGCGTAAGTATGAATGCAGAAATGTATGAAGCTTCGCAGTTATTATAAATGAATTATCCAATCCGTGAATTTTGATTAATTAAATTTTTTTGCGATTAATTATGTCTAAACTTCAAAAATCTCGTTCGACCTAACAGTTGAAGATCTTCTAAATATGGCGATCGAAAAAGTCATCGAAGACTGAAAATAGCGAAAGGGAACTATTCTAAGAACTTATACGAGTTTATCCGTTGCGTACAATTAGCCAATCACGCCTTGGATACAATTTGAGCATTTACTCCATGTTAATTTAAAGAGAAACGAATGACTAAACGATGGTCACTCATGAGAAATCTCATAGACTGAGCGTGGCTGCGTGAGGATAATACTGAAATATGGACTTTCTAATCAAACCTTCCTTTGAGGCATATCGCCTTCGCGACCTTCACATTAATTTCTCCACATTTCTCGGTCATCCAAAGCTCGTACCACCACGTATCTCTAGAATCCCCCGCCAGGGTACGTCGGGTCTTTATCCGAAGGTTCCTGGTTAGGATCTCGGCTCGGACTTCAGATTTCAGATTCCTTGGTGGGGTAGTGGTTTGTATCCTAGGTAAAGCCGTAGGTCTCCACAGTCATACGACTTTAAAATATGTTGCGAAAGAGGTTATAAAACACAAAACATTATTTATTTCTGGTCTCAAACTCGACAAACGGGACGACAATGTCACGCATCGAAAAACATTTCAATTTTGTTCGTTATAAACACTTTTGTTCCATTTACTTCTCGTTACCGTTGAGTGAAGTAACTTTGGCATATCCGCACCATAAAATATGGACCGCAAAACAGCGACAAGAGAGACAAGGTAAGGTGTGTGTATAAATATATATATGGGATGAATTTCACAATTAAACACGTGAAATGAATGAATGCTGCAAACCCACAAGAAAAAAGAAAAAGATTCCAAGGCCTTTCGTGTATTCAGAGCTACACCTCGTCAGGGAATGAAGCTTCATTCCCTGACGAGATGTAGCTCTGAATACACGAAAGGCCTTAGAATCGTTTTTCTTTTTCCTTGTGGGTTTGCAGCATATATATATATATATAGAGGCCCGGATTTAGCTATAGGCGAACTAGGCGATCGCCTAGGGCCTCGCGCCAAAGGGGGCCTCGCTCAAGCCGTTTTTGCGCGTTCTGTTCAAGTGATATTAATGATTTAGAACTCTATGAAGAACTTAAAGTACTTTGCAGGTTTATACCTGAGAAAACAGATCTCGGAAATGCCCTTGTTTATATAGTGCAAAAACAACTAAGTGAGATTTATCCTAATGTTTATGTTGCACTTCGAATAGTATTAACCATCCCAGTTACTGTTGCTTCGGCTGAAAGAAGTTTCTCGCGTCTGAAACTTATTAAAACATATTTGCGTTCAACCATGTCTCAAGCGAGATTGCAATCATTAGCTATGTTATCAATAGAAAACGATATAACAAATTCATTAGATTATTCTCAATTAATTGAAGAGTTTAGCTCGAAGAAAAGTAGAAAAGCATTGCTGTAATATTCAAGGAGCATCTGAACCAAATATTAAAGCATTAATATTTAGCCTGATAAGTCGATCGCTCACTATTATAAAAATGAAATGTCAACATCTCTTATACATCACATATAAAAACGTTTGTATACTATGGAAAGTCATTACCTATAATATTATATAAATCTTAGAAATCATTGTCTTATATTTTCGATACAAATCTTGATTCATATTATAATTTATACTTATTTGTATGGTTTATTTATATTTCTTATACAATTTCCATGCGTGATTATTTTGGTTTGGTTTAATTTTTAAGTGCTGGCATAGTTCTGTCTATGCGGGATTCTAATATTGCTGGTATAGTACCGATAATTAAGTCCATATTTTCATATATATAGGCCTAGGGCCTCGCAATTTCTAGATCTGCCTAGGGCCTCGCAACTTCTAGATCCGGCCCTGTGTATATATATATATATATATATATATATATATATATATATATATACAAGGGTTGGACAAAATAATATGAACACCCGCCGATTTCACTGGTTATCTTTAGGGACTGCTCAGACACAGAGTAAACGGTCAAATGACTGGCAAACCTATTTAAATGCGTAACAGAGAGTGTATACGTCATGTTATAACCCTCACGTTGTTTTTACAGATCTGAGTGAATTATGAATTAGCAGTTATGAAAGACCTGTCAGACTTCCAAAGAGGGCAAATTGTCGGAGCACGGATGGCTGGTGCATCAGTGACGAAAACCGCTCATATGTTCAATGTATCCAGAGGAACTGTGTCTGTGGTCATGTCTGCATACCAAAACCATGGAAAGACAAGCACCGACAAATGCAATAGTGGACGCAAGAAGAAGCTGTGTGATTGAGACCGCTGGGTGCTAAAGCGCATTGTGACAAAGAACCATAAGACCACAGCTCCAAAAGTGACTGCAGAGCTTAACCAGCATCTTGCAAGCCCGGTATCGACCAGAACTGTACGTCGCGAGCTCCATGGAGCTGGATACCATGGGAGGGCTGCAATTGCCAAACCCTTCCTTTCGCACATCAACATTGAGCGGTGCAGAAAATGGTGTAATGACCATAAGAATTGGTCAATGGACCGGTGGAAGAATGTAGTCTACTCCGACGAATCCTCCTTTATGCTATTTCCATGTTCCAGTCGAGTTTACGTCTGGAAACAGCCTAAAGATGCTTTTGACCCCGACTGCCTGACCCCAACCGTTGAGCATGGAGGCGGATCTGTGATGGTTTGGGCAGCAATATCGTGGAATACTCTTGGCCCAGCTGTAGTACTGCATGGTAGGGTTAACGCCCAGGTCTATCTGTCAATATTGGCTGACCAGGTCCATCCCATGGTCCAAACGCTGTTTCCCAATGGCGGCGCCGTCTTCCAGGATGATAATGCACCAATCCACACTGCTGGGGTCGTTAAAAACTGGTTTGAAGAGCATGTTAGTGACGTAGAACGCTTGGATTGGCCTCCACAATCCCCGGCTCTTAACATTATCGAGCATCTGTGGTGTCAGTTGAAGCAGCAGGTCAGAAGCCGATTCCCACCGCCGGCGTCTTTGGCGGAACTGGAGCAGGGTTTGCTCGAAGAATGGCTCAGGATTCCTCTAGCCACTGTCCAAAAG